>SKCR01048969.1:0-49818 GCA_019454045.1 Zanthoxylum bungeanum
GTTTTTTTTTTCCTTTGAAGTTAATGCTATCATATTAGTGGGGGGATTTGGTGTTTTTTTTTTTTTAAATGAAAAATCTTTAAATAGAGAGACAGGATAGAAGAGAAAAGTAACTAAACATATGTTTTGTAATGCAGCAATGTGTGTGTGGGTGGTGGTTAGTTGAATGTTTGATGGCAAATTAAGTGAAGTTGAAAAGTTTAGTGCATGCTTCACCTACCGTTCGAATTCCAATGGCCAATGACCCTTTTAAGATATTTATGGTCGCATTGGGACAGTTCTCAATGAAATGGTCGATTGAGATTCTTAAATTTAAATCAAAATTATAAGGTCCAGATCTAAGAAAAATCAATGTCCATTACAATAAAGAAACTCAAAAAAATAATAGAGACGTATTTTTAAAACTCGTCTATTACCTCACAAAACTCAGAACCACTCCTAGCTCATCATGTCTTTAATATAGAAAAAATATGTGTTTGGGATATTCCCCAGAATCATACTTGTGAAAATTTGACTACGAAAAATTAAGCAAAAGATTACAGAATTCGATGTACCAGTTTTCCCCACTTCATTGCCACCTTGGGCTTTACACAATTGATCACATTACATAAATATCCCTTCACAAGTTACACAACATAACTCCTCAAGGACGTGACTTGATGGTGTAGGATTTATGATCTCACCTTGAGATCCTGAGTTTGAATTCAGGACATACATTTCTTGTAAAAACCTGGAACAATCAGAGGTTTTACCTGCTCCGCTTAAGATCGGAATGGGTGGTTTGGCGACGAAATTTTCAACGATTCCAAAAAAAAAAAGTAACACAACATAAGTCATGATAGGATCTCATAGACCCACCAAGCAAGAAAGCCAGGCTCTTTCAGAAAAAAAAAAATATTATCATTCAATTAAGTTGAGATTTTCCTTGGGAGGTATTGAGAAGGAATTGGAATGGTCTACTTTAGCAGACATTTTGTCTACAAATCTGATGGGGGTTCTTGGGTCTTCTAAAAATTCAGAGCCTTCCAACAAAGGAACCATCAATAATAATATGATGGTAACCATAATCTAATGAAGCTATCAACAAAATTTTGAACACATAAATAAAATTTCAATTTGTCTTCAACACAATTTTCCATATAACAAGTTAAACAAGGCATTGAACACCCATAGTAAAGTATTAAAAAATTGTGAAACCTTTAACTGGTTAGATGATAGATACTTCAGTAACTACATGAATAGAGATTAGGGTAACCACGAGATGTTAATTGGGTAAGCAACCTACTTTAAATCCTTTGGAGCACCACATGGTATACAATTTATCAATTTTTGTTAAATTAATAAAAATGTAGAAACTGAATTACATTCCAAAGCTAAAACAGACATCTCACTAAATTCAAAAGACGAGAAAACGCCCAAGTAGTACAAAATTTCTGCCATGTATTGAATAGATAGGAGGAGAAAAGGGAAAGGGGAAACCAGAAGCAGCAGAGAAGTCGAAGTCCAGAAAAGTGATAGGTCATTCCAGCCTTACCCTATCCAAATCATTAATCACACCTTCAAGCTGTACGAGAAAATGGGAAAAAAGTTTGTAACACCAGGTAAAATAGAACATCAAGCTAAATATCAGGAAGTATTAGTGACTGAAGAAGACAATGAGCATACCTTGACTATCTGCCGCAAGAAATAATCACCATATCGCTTCACAGGTTTGGATTCGACAACATGAATCATATTCTGCAGCAATAGCGAGGATTAGTTCAGTACTAGAGAATACAAATTCTTCCAAAGAACTGCCAGTTAGAATCTTCATACTTTGCAAGTAATTTTAATTATACAATTTCTTCTACATAGAATATCTAAAAGCTAATCCAGAGATCACTTTCGAACTCTTGTCATCATATAAAACAGAGTCACAAGCATTAATATGTGGGTCTGCACCAAAGTGCATGTAGTTGCAATGCCAAATGAAAGAATAGTCAGAAATATCAAATGAAATAACTTGAAGACAAGAATATGCACTAAAAGAAATGACTTCATACGAACCAAAAACAAAAATGGAAAAATAACACAAAGCGGACATACATCATCAATGTAGAAATCGACATCTGCATTAGAAATAATCTTCCCATCAGAATCAACCGCGTGAGTCTTGTGCTTGTATGTCATCAAGATAGTCCTATAAAAAAAAAAAAATTACAGCAACAAACTCAGCATCATACCATCATTTTTCATAAGATTAGCATGAAAAGAAGAGGCCAAAATACCTCAGGGTGGGCTCATCCACTTCCATGTAAGTTGCAAGCTCTGAAAGGTACAATGAAGAATACACTTTCAAGAAAGATCGGACTCCAGATAATAATTGTTGCTGCTTCACTTCATAAAGGAAAAGCTTCAACTGGAGTCTATAGGCATCCTGCAAAGAATATGAGCCACACCATAATCGAATGCTTTTCTTTATAAATGTTACTTTATTAGATTAAGCATTAAGTGGTCAATTAAAACAGAAAAAAAAAACAGAGAAAATGCGTAGACAGCAGTTCAAACATCTGGCAAATACATGTCAATAAACGTGTAGAACACATACCTGGTTGTAATTTACAAGAGGCTCCTCAAAACTTGGAGCAGAGGGAGTAATGAACTTAGGACATGCATATGAGAAGAGCTCGTCATAGGTAGAAAATGCTTCATCATCATATCTTTGCATCCGAATCATCTTCTCCCCTATTTCTCCCTTAGTTGCGAGTTCACAGTCTCCTCAACAAGTTTCACTTGGGACAAAGGGAAAGACAAATAGCCAGCAAGGCATACATCGCTCATTCTTTCTTCTTTAGTATCTGCTCATACTGTGAAGATTTCTGATGAAATTGCTTGTCTTGTATATGTACAAGAGAACCTTATTGAATTCACGAATGGCATCCACATACCTTCAGGAAAATGAAAAGAAAGACCAACAACTAATATGAGCTCTAATAACAAGGGGAAATAGACCAAAAAAAATGATGTTAACATTGTTTTCAAAATCAATTTTATACCTAATGACTAAAGTTAGCAATGAGTCGATGACTTTAAAGACAATTTTTTTTTTTTTGGGAAGGTTTTGATGGGAACCTCGAATATAGTCTTTGAGGATTACTTGCATATAAGATAAAAATGATCCACATGTTTTTAACAAATTATTTAATTCAAAGACAAAATTATCATCAGCCATTAACTATCACGAACATAAAAGCATCTCAAATAAAAGAGAGAGATGTATGAAAACACAGAGATACACATACAAAGATTGTAAAAGAGAGGTGAAAGATCAGATAGCAGACATACCTCCGTAACATAAGATTGGCAAACCCAAAATGGTAAATGGTAGCAATGTGGCTTCCAATAACACTGGTGTAAACACCTTGTTTAATGTCAATTGGCTGTAAGCATTTGAGACCAGAATGATAATCACCCAAAAGACAGTGAACTCGCAGCAACCCACCATGCTAAATACCCCAACACCTTCACACATTGCTCCCACCACTGTAATCATAACCATCAGTGGCTGTAAACTGCTCAAGGCCTTCCTTTTCACGCTCCAATCTGAATGATCATCGACTTCTCCACAAGTGCTTGCAAGAAATTGAGCACCCCATACACATTCCAAGCCTGTAACAAAACCATCACTGTCAAGTGTCAGGCCCCCCAATACCAAAGCATTCCATCATCCATACTGGCAACCGAATAGAAGAAAAGAAATAAAATCAATACAAAACCTGATCATACTGCCTCAAAAGCGCTATCTCCTGTTCTGTTTTGTTCTTCATCTTGGCTCTATACTGACAGAAACTCTGGAATTGGTAAACAAACTCATCCACCATATCCCACAACCACTGGGTTGGCAACTGCATATTCACCACTCCATGCAACACCACCTGAACAAACACAACCCCGCGTACATAAAGAAAAAAAAAATTAAAACCTGTCAAAAGCAATATTTTTACTATTGCTAAATTATACAAGTTAATAAATTAATAGATTAATACCCACTTAAGATTCAAACCCTGGTAACAATTTCAATCACTCTACACAAGCTAAGCCAATATTTCAATCACTCTACACAAGGCACAAGCTATTATTTAATACAATGGGAAATTCTCATTTTTACACCCTAAGATTGGCTTATGTATGGAAAAACCCGTAAAACTTTAAACAAATTCTTGTTTACACTTTACACTCAAAATTTTATATTGACTAAAACCCTGGGTATAAAAATAAAAAATGAACTTTAAAAAGTGTAAATTAGAAGGGGACAGTCTAGCATACAAGAGATAAATTAATTGAAAATGACCCAAATATAATTATTCAATAAATTAATGGAAAAGCATTCATGTTGATAGCATAGCCTTACTTGAAACAGGCTACAATAATTGTCCCAAGAATCAATCCTCTGCTTAAGAGTAGGGGCCAATCTGGCATACAAGTGACGGAACCACATCTCGCGATAGAGAAGACAAAAGACATGATCATTATCGACATAATGAGCGACGGCATCGACGGAGGGCCAAGGAGTGTCCTTGAAGAGGCGGTCGGAGAGATTCTGAAACGACGTCTCGTACATCTTGTGAATCTCGTAGACATTCTTCTCGCGAATATGGCGGTAAAGATGAACGACGAATGATTTCACGGAGTCGGGGACGAAGTTAGGGTCGTAACCTAAGTCTTGGCCCGCACCGGGATCCGCTGAACCGTCGTAATCGGCCGGAACATCGTCGTATTCGTAGCTGGCCGCCGCCATTATTGGTTCTGGCTTGGGAATTGTGTTCCGTGTAAGAAAGAGATATTAAGGATTAATTTGATTTGAATTGTTGGGGAGTCGAGAAACTGAAGAAAGAAAGGAAGAGGAGATTAGGGTTTAGTGATAGAGAGGAAGCGCTATTGGATCTAGGAGATGTTTTTGGACCTTTGGGCTTTAGGCCCATTGGGCTAAATCAAAGGATCCAGAAAGAAAATAAAACTTGGCCCAGTTATGAAACTATTCGGAAAGTTTTTGGAATCTGGATCTTTATTTACTGCTAGCAATTTTTTCTTGATTACGCAAATTCTCTCAAGAGTGTGTTATCAAGTAGGGATAGTAAAATTCGGATCCGGATCCGGATTCGGAAAATATTTCACAGTCCCGGGTCCGATTTCGGATCCGAGTAGACCCGATCCGGATCTAATTATCCGGATTCTTTTTTTTAAAATTGTAATTGTATTTTTTATATTTGATATTTATATTTTGGTCAATTTTATTATTTTATTTCAATTCTTTAATTTTTTTTTATTAAATTTTATTATATCTATAATATATAGATCTATCTATATGTTATATATCCTATGTGTATATATATCTATATATGGTTGGATGTTATACTATTGAAAAGATTTCATGCGTTCTTTCTTTTTAGGTTATTTTCTGTGTGTTTGCTGAATTTTTACTGGTTGTAAGTCCCGCTGAAGGATAGGATTCCGTTTAGGGCTGTAAACCCATACCTGTAGGCAAACTTATAGGAATAGTTTAAAGGAATAGTCTCCCATGGAGTCTCTACTCTGTAGAACTTCATCCTTGTCTAGTTCTTCTACTGAACAGACCAGTGATTCAAAGAATATTGTGAACTCTGAAGATTTTATAATACATGATTTTGATAAAGCTATTGATTGCTGGAAACTTCCAAAAATCTCTAAAGATGTGATTTACAAAACTAAAAAACTTGATTTTCTTAAAATGGATTATGTTATAAAGACTGAAGAGCGTGATATTACTCTTACAAAGCCTTTTGAAACAATTAAATTATTTTCTGAAAGTGCTTTGAAACATCTAAAAGATAAGAAATTTAATTATGTACATGTTGGTTTAATCCAAGTTGGAATAAAACCTCTTACTAAAGAAGGCTTAGATACTTCCATCTTAGCCGTTTTAAGAGATGGCAGATTCATCTCTTTTGATGATTCTTTACTCAGCAGTATTGAGTCAAGCCTCTGTAAAGGACCTATTTCTTTTGACTGTTACCCAAACATTACAGTCTCCCTAAAAGACAAAAATATTCTCAAAAGCATGATTCTTCAAATCAAAACCCATAACTATCACATGTTTGAAGGATCAATCCCTGTAGCCCTGATCTACAAAATCTCTTATAAAGCAATGCATTCTGCGTTTAACACGCAACATAAACTTCATTCTAAGAGAGATGAAACTCTTCTATTACAAACTGATCTTTCCAAATCAAACACTGTTATTCCTAGACCTATCCAATGGAAAGACATCAATCTTCCAGAAGAATGGATCCTTGAAGGAGCCACTGAACCAGTGATTCCAAAACAACTTGAGCCAAATACAGAGTTACAAAATGTGACTCAGTATTCTGATGGAAAAGTCAGACTGTCTTTCAGAAGAAGTACTTCATCTAGATTCAGTGATAAAGATTATGTCTCTAGTATCCCTTCTCTTGAGAGAAAGTTCTCTAAAGTCCCATCTGTCATAAACCTACCTTACAAGGACCAGCCTAGGTTCTCCACATCTGACATCCCAAGTACTTCCATTCATTCTGTTGACTATACCACTAGTATCCCTCACCCTATTTATACTAGTAGCCAACATGAACAAAGTAAAGACCCTTCACCCCCTACATCTCCTACATTTTCTGCTGTCACAGAAAATGTCATCAACGTCCTCCAAAAAGATTTCGATTTGGATAAAACTACACTACATAAAGATTTCTATTCAGATTTAAACAAAGAAAAAAGACTTTGGTTTTTTAAACATTTTTTAAATCAAAGAAAACAGATTCAAGAAACTTATTATGAATTTATAAATTTACATAAAGTTCATATTATGTTTTTTGACTGGTTTGAAATATATGCTTCAGAAAACAATATTTCTTACCCTTTTAAAGAATCAAATCCTATTACCGTTAGGAAGAAAATTCACAATGGAATCTTTCTGATAGTGATAGAACCATAGAATCTGAGCACCCTCCACTTAGAAATATCACTATAGAACATGGTGAACCTTCTGTTCAGAATAAAGCCTCACCTTTAAAGATACATAGCAAATGACACTGATAAAGATTTAGATAGTATTATCCAACAGAATAATTTCTGTAATACTAATCTAAATACTATAGGAAAACAGTTAACTAGACTTGAGAGTCAGATCCAACAGTCTACAATCACTGTTTCTCCTTTAAAGACCATTAAGATTGACGGGGACAAAAAGCTTAAAAAACCTATCTTTGAACCCTTTCAGGTTTCTAAGGATAGTCAAAAGCTTGTCCATGAGTCAAAATCTGATTTCGTTAAAGCCATTAAAGAACAATTGAATAGGATAGAAACATCCTCTTCTTCAAAGAAAATAGATATTGCCCTAGATACTCCCCAATCTAGCAGTAGAATTGGAGTTCTAGACATAGAAAATTCTTCCATAGCCTCTTCTGACATAGAAGCCTTTCAAGAAAAATCCAAACCCACTTCTAAAGTCAATAAAGTTCATTGGGAACTAGCACTTCCTGCTACTTCTCCTCCTGATCTTGCTGTTGATAATAGGCCCAGTGCATTAAACCAGTCTCGATTTAATGCATCTTCTGTCTATGAATGGAACATAGATGGAATGTCTGAATATAATATTCTTAGCCTATTACAACAAATGACCATGGCAGCTAATGCCTACAAAACCCAATCTGGAACCTCTGATAAAGCCATTGCAGAGATTCTTGTTGCTGGGTTTACCGGTCAACTTAAAGGATGGTGGGATCATCTTCTCACCAAAGGTCAACAATTAGACATCTTGAGCTCTATTCAAACAGATGAAGACAATGTTCCTATTCTGGATGAATACAACAGTCCCATACAGAATGCTGTTGCAACCTTAATTTTGACCATTTCCCTTCATTTCATAGGTGACCCTTCTCACCTAAGAGATAAAAACGCTGAGTTACTACATAACCTTATGTGTAGAAAACTTAGTGATTTCCAAAGTTATAAAACAACTTTCTTTACTCGTCTCTTCCTTAGAGATGATGCCAATAACATTACTTGGAAAGAAAAATTCCTTGCCGGTTTACCTACCCTTCTAGGTGAAAAAGTTAGGAATTCCATTAAAGCCCTCTATGAAAACCATATCCCTTATGATAGACTTACCTATGGTGAATTAGTTAGTTTTATCAATAAGGAAGGCTTAAAGATTTGTCAAGACTTGAAATTGTAAAAACGCCTAAAATGGGAGCTTAGGAAGTCTAAGCAAGAACTAGGTAGTTTTTGTAAACAGTTCAATTATGACCCTTTTAAAGCCAATACCTCCAAGGATTGTGAAGGAAAATGTTCTTCCAAGTCCTATAGAAAGAATTACCATTCTAAGAAGTTTAAAAGGTCTTTCCATGGCCCTAAAGAAAATTTTTATAAGAAGCCTTCAAGGCCTTATAAAAGGCCCTATAGGAAACCTCAAACTTCTAAGAATAAAACCCCTTTCAACTACAAAGAAGCAACTTGTTATAAATGTGGAAAGAAAGGTCATACTGCGAAGTATTGCAGAATGAACAAAAAACTTCATGAGCTTGATCTCAGTGAAGAAATCCTTTCCAAAATAACAAACTTGCTTATTGATACCTCTGATTCTGAATCTTCTGTAACAGGAAATTCTGAACCCTTACAAGTTGATGAGTTAATTGACTCAGATACTTCTAGTCAAAGCGATAGTGATTCTAGCACAGAATCTTACCTAAAGAATAAAAAACTTAATGTTTTGACTAAAGACCAAGAAACTTTTCTTGAAATTGTAAAACATATTTCAAACCCCGATTTACAAAAAGAATATCTTGATAAACTTTTAAAGACTTTTGATAAAGGTGAATCCTCCAAAACTCCCGTTTTAAAACAAAATGCTTATGATCTTACTCAGATCTTAAGTAAAAAGAAAATAAAAAAGACACACCCAGTGTTCAAGATCTTCAGAAAGAAATTCAAGAAATAAAGTTTGAAATAAAAGATTTAAAAGAAAAACAAAGAACTGATTCTGAAACTATTCAGCTTCTTCTAAAAAGTCAACTAGTTGACAATTCTGAAAAAGATAAAGACTCTGAAAATGATGAGACTGAGATTCAAAATCTTGATTGTATCGAACCTCTTCCAAATGATTTTCTTTTTGTCCTAAAACAAGTGACAACAAGAAAATATTTGATTTGGATTACTTTAATCCTCTCATCAGATTTCCAAATTGACACAGTCGCCTTGTTTGACACAGGTGCTGACTTAAATTGTATAAAAGAAATTATTATTCCAAATAGATTTCATAAAAAAACTCATGAAAGACTTTCTGCCGCGAATAATTCAAAATTAAAGATTTCTTCCAAAGTTGATGCTTCAATTCCTAATGATGATTTTGAATTCAGGACTTCCTTTCTTTTAACGAATGATATACATCATGCTGTTATCTTAGGAACTCCTTTCATAAACCTCATTACCCCTTATACCGTTGACTATGATGGTATAACTTTTAAAGCTAAGAACAAAAAATTGAAGTTTTCTTTTATTGAAAAACCCAAGACTAGAAATTTGAATATTGTCAAAGCCTGTTCTATCTACCAAAACCAAGTCAATGTTTTATTAAAGAAAAAACAAAATGACTTGCTCTTTTTAAAGAAGGATTTGAATATTGAAAGACTAGAAAAGCAATTACAAACTGATTTTGTAAAACAAAAGATTAATGATTTCAAAGATTTAATTGAGAAAGAAATCTGTGCTGATCTACCTTCTGCTTTTTGGAATAGAAAGCAACATTTGATAGATCTCCCTTATGAACCTTCTTTTGATGAAAGACAGATTCCTACTAAAGCTAGGCCTATCCAAATGAATATGGATTTAGAAAAACACTGTAGAAATGAGATAAAAGATTTAGAGTCAAAAGGTTTGATTGTTAAGTCAAGGTCTCCTTGGTCTTGTGCCGCTTTCTATGTGAATAAAAATTCTGAAATAGAAAGAGGAACACCTAGACTCGTTATCAATTACAAACCCTTAAATAAAGCCCTTAAGTGGATTAGGTACCCGATACCTAATAAGAAAGATTTGCTTCAAAAACTACACTCTGCTTTCATATTTTCCAAATTTGATATGAAGTCTGGTTTTTGGCAAATTCAAATTCATCCTAAAGACCGTTATAAGACTGCATTTACTGTTCCATTTGGTCAGTATGAATGGACAGTTATGCCTTTTGGTTTAAAGAATGCACCTTCTGAATTCCAAAGGATTATGAATGACATTTATAACCCTTATTCAGAATTTTGCATTGTTTATATTGATGATGTATTGATCTTTTCTAATGATATTGATCAACACTTCAAGCATTTAAAGACCTTCTATTATGCCACTAGAAAAGCTGGTTTAGCTGTCTCTAGTTCAAAGATTTCTTTATTCCAAACTAAAGTTAGGTTCCTAGGTCATTACATTTCCAAAGGAACAATCACCCCTATTGAAAGATCCTTAGCTTTTGCTGATAAATTCCCTGATAAAATCACAGATAAAACTCAGCTACAAAGATTTTTAGGAAGTTTAAATTACGTCCTTAATTTTTGCCCTAATATTAATAGGATTGCAAAGCCTTTACATGATAGGTTAAAAAAGGTTGCCCTGTCCGGATGAGCATACTAAAGCTGTTAAACTAATTAAAGATACTGTTAAAGAAATTCCTTGTTTATACCTAGCTAACCCTAGTTTACCTAAGGTTGTTGAGACTGATGCCTCTGATTTAGGTTATGGTGGCATCCTTAAACAAGTTGAAAATGGTAAAGAACAAATAGTACAATATGTTTCTGCTCATTGGAATGATTGTCAGAAAAATTATTCTACTATTAAAAAAGAAATTTTATCTATTGTCTTATGCATTTCTAAGTTTCAAAGTGATTTATTAAATCAAAAATTTTTACTTAGAATAGATTGTAAAGCTGCAAAACATGTTTTAGAAAAAGATGTTCAAAACATTGCATCTAAACAGATTTTTGCACGATGGCAAGCCATTTTGAGTATTTTTGATTTCGAAATTGAATTTATTAAATGTGATAAAAATTCTATTCCTGATTTCCTAACCAGAGAATTTCTCCAAAACAGATAATGCCACCCAAAAAGAAAGATACTGGCAAAGCCAAACTTAAAGAACCAGCTGTCCAAAGCACCTTAGCCATCACAGGCACTTACAAAGAATCCCAGTCTCCTCCACCTATTCCAAAGCTAGAATCTGGCATCCCTATAAAATCTTGGGTTGATACAATCCAAGAAGAAGAATCTTCTTTATCCAAAGTTGTTACTTCTCAAGATCAGGTAAAAGAATGGATTGAATCCATTTCTAAATCCTCTAAACTATTACTTGCATTACAAAGTTTTTCAAAATCAAAAGAACCCTAAAGAAATTCAAAAACCAATTTCAAAAGAAACTCCATTTTCACAAAAGGAAATTGTTTTAAGTGGAAGTTCATCTTCCCAAATTATTTCTCAAAAACCTTCCCAAAGATCGGACTGGTGTCATAAAACTTATCAACAAAATATTTTATCCGTTGAAGATGGGTTTTATAATACTGATCCATTTATCACTCTTTCAAAGTTTTTCCAAAGGGTTGGTTTTTCAAAACATGGGATTTATCAAAACCCCAATCCTTTTACCAAAACATCATTGAATTCGCTGAATCAGTGAAGTTCAAGCACTTTTATCTCTCTGATGCTCATTATGAGCCTGCTTACTCGACAACAACCATCCTTAACGTCATTTCTCCAAAACAATGAGGAGAACCCTTACATACCCCTAAAGTTTTTCCCGCCAATTTTCAAATTAGATTAGATCACTGCTTGTCTTTCTCTTATTGGGATTATCAACAAGCTTGGTTTAATACATTCCTTATCCAAAACCCAAAGAAAAGCCACTCTTGGTTATTTTTCTTTAATTCAAAGATAACTATTGAAAGCCTTCCAAATTGGTTCCAACACTGGTGGAACTATTATGGGCCAAGCCCGGATATTCTTACCCCAAATGCCAAAGCTTGTCTAAACCTTTTTAAAGCCCATTATGTCCCTTCTGCTTCAGAAAAGAGATTCCCTCCTTTCTTTTGTTTCTGTACAAAATTTTTCTTGCCTTGGGTCTGGATGTGGAGTCTTCAATTCCACACTCAAGAAGCCCAATTAATAGTTCAAAGAACTTTTAAAGTCAAATGGTGGTCCAAATTTGATGAACAGTCCAAACTGTCCCAGCACATGGTACAGCAGTGGCTTTGTGCAAAAGGCCACATAAAATCCAACATTGAAGACATTAAAGCCCAAAGCACTTTCCTCTCTCAAAAATCTTCGGCCCAGTCTCTCCTTGCAGGTGCCAAATCAGAAGAAGAATATTTCCAAATCATGCAGCAACTCCTGGCTACCAGGTCAGCATCTTCTGCTGCCAGCTCATCATCAAGTGGTGAAAAAGACATAAAGTTTTTGGATTCCCTTCACTCACTATTCTCTTCACGAGAAAAAAGTTGTGGAGTCCTGTTTGTGTTTTTTCGGTGCAAAAGTCTTAAAACAAAATATTATTCCAACAACTTTCACTATTACACCAACACCACGTGAAGGATTCAAAGCATCTTACTTTTTCAACAAGGCCATGTGAAGTCTCCTGTCCCATGTGAAGAAAGCAGTTTTCAAAGCACGATAAAGTCATTGTAATTATAGAAAGCATCTCTTGCTTTTTCAAAAGTTGTAATAATTTTCAAAGTCTTAGTCATTGTAATTATTGAGAGCATCTCACTTTTCAAAATTGTAATAATTTTAGTGTTGGATCTTGGGTATATAGTTCTCATTTACCTTCAGAGGAAGGGGTCATTCTTTTTCAAGTTTTCCCTTAGAACTCTCTCATCTCTATTCTCGAAAACCCTTTCTTCTACAATTAGTTTTAATTTCAAAGAAATGTAAGCATTTAACTTATAATAATAAAAGTAGTTTATTTTATTTAAAGTTTTAAAGTTTTAAAGTTTTAAAGCATGCTTGCAGACTGATAATTATATCAGATCTGCCATTTAAATTGTTACTACTCCTCTGAGGCATAGAGACCAGATCTCTCCCCTCAGTTGTACTTTCTCGTCTCCCTCCTTCACTCAGAGCACCATTTCTGGGATCCAGATTTGGTACTGTGTTTGTTTCCCCCCGGCCTTATTAAAATTTTATGTTTTTAAAGTCTTTGTTTGATCACTGTATGCTTAAGATCCTTGTGTGTATGGTATCATATATATATATATATATATTATATATATATATGCATATTATTTTATATTTTTTTTTATTAAAATCTTTTTTATTTTTTTATTTTTTCCCGGACCTATATAGACCAGGGTCCGGACCGAGTGATCCCGGATCCGGACCCGGAATCGGAATCACCCGGGTCTTCGTTTTAAAGACCCGGGTCCGGATTTTTTAATTCCGAACCCGGATCTTCCCTGACCCGGGTCGTCCGGGTCCATGCGGACCCGTACCGGACCCGGGTCTTGTTGCCATCCCTATTATCAAGTGCCGCATAAACCCATATCAGTGACCAACATGTCAACTTGCCAACCCATTTAAAAAAAAAAATTGACGATTTATCAAGTATAAAAAACTTTTTTTTTTTTGCAACCCTAAATTTTTTATCAATTATAATATTTGTTGTGATGCTAGGATGGTATTTGAGTTTCATGGAAGACTAATAAGTAATAACTAATGTATTTTGTATAGCGTATAACTTTTGGCATTTTTTTTAATAGGTGTTCGGATCAATTTACATGCACCTCGATTAATTCCCGAGACTTATGCTCTGTATCCTCATAAATTTCCAAACACATATCAGGATAAGTAACTGATATTTTATAACAGAAGGCATAGTTCCAATGAGATACATCTAGTACTAATTTTTAAATTTATTTCCCAAAAATAACCCACATCTATTGCAGGCATATGGTAATCTGTGATGATCAAATCTATCTTTAAACCCTGAAACAATATAAAATTTGTTAGGAAAATCCCCACGAGCCCCAAGCAAAATGGAACAGATGAACAATGTCATGTTAAATTTGAAGTGGACTATAGCAAACATTGTGTTTAATTATAGTGCTCCATAAAATTAATTACTCAAATAATATTTCCTTAATTAATATATAATATTATTTGGTTAAATATAAAAGTTCATATTTGAATTAATTTAACTAGTATGTAAATATTGTGTTTAATTATAATGTTCCATAAAATTAATTACTCAAATAATAATTCCTTTATTAATATATTAATATTGTTTGGTTAAATATAAAAGCTTATATTTTTGTTAACAAACATAATTTAATAGAGGAAATGTGAATTACATAGAAAAATGAGCCACCAACATTACAAACAAAAATGAAGGGTGAAACCATAAATTTATAGCATATCCCAAAAGTATACGTCTTAGTAGAGACAAGCACTATGTCCATATTATAGACACGAGACATGTATATCCAGATCTATTACTAATATAATGAGATTCAATTTTGCGAATACTATAATACTCCCACAATGTTCAATTAATATATCACGAAATTTAAGATCAATTTCATTGTCCTTGATTTCCTTCTATCGAGTAAGGAATTTTTGAAACCATGTAATTTCATCTATTATTGTTTGCGCGAATTTTTCTACGCGCGGAGAAGAGAAAACGTGTAAGATTCAAACCTCCTGAGACAAAGTCCTAGCAAGAGGTGTTTGATTAAGTGAATAAGCCTGCAAGGGGCGCAAGCACATAAATTACAGTCCTAAGAGTTATGAAAATAAGAAATAAAAAATATGCTCGTTTGAGGCTTCATTTGATCGGGGGTTTTTTCTCTTTGTACGAGTGAGCTTTTATAGTGAAGCTTGTAAACAGCTTGGGTAGTTCCAGTAACTTCCTCTAACTGTTGGATCATGTTTTCAACCGTTGAGCTGTGCGTCTCAACTGCTCGATCGTGGAGGGAAAACTGCCTAACTGTTGTAGTGGTGGGATTAATTACATCACATGTTCTCGTTCTGATCACTGCTTCGGTCGATCTGAGCTTTTTCGCTCTAATTGCTGTTTTATCCAGTGATTACTCTGATCGCTCTTCCCTTCATCGCCCTTCTTTCCTTCGTCCTTCGCCCCAACATGCTTTCACCCTAGGGTGATTTTCTTTTGTCAATAATATTGTCCCCCAAATTCATATTGATTGAATTGAAAATGAAATCGAGGTGAATTTCTTCATATCAGGGTGATGGACATCGGCCTCCTCGCACTACGACACCTATCTAGGGCGACTTCATAATTTCCTCATCATCCTCTGGCTCTCCCCCTCGATCGACTATCTTTTAGCGCTTCTTCCTCCCATTCGGACACACTAATTGAGGACTGGCGCTTTTCTTCTTATTTGGGTAAGGCCATTGCAGTAACTAAGGAATAGCCCGACGAGCATTCCCTTTCTCCATCGGTTAGCCAATTACCTGATCGATATTTCAGTACTGGTAATCTATGAAACAAGGGGGAGCAGTACCTTCCCACAGAGAAATTCGGTCAGCCGCTGTTGACGGACGTAACCCATTCACAACGTTACATTACATTTTACAACTCAACCAGTGTGGATGGCTATTGACTGACCTTTTTACATTCCAATTCATTAAAGGAAAGCTCTTGTTTTTCGACAGTCCCTTTTTCATACAGGGGTTTTCTTTTTTTCTGTTCTGTTCTTTCCCCTTTCATCCGTTCAATAAGGAATTTGCTTGGTTATGGAAGACCAAGCTGAGATGCTTTGAGTATGACTGGCCCTTGGCTGGGCGGTTGGAAGAGGTTACATCATTTATTATTTTCTTATAAGCTAATTTTGAAGCATACTTTTTAACCCTCATCTTTTTATATACTCTCAAGACATGACACTGTTCTCGTGTGCAATATTTTCCATGTGCTACCTGACCGATTGACGGGTCTGTTGGACAATTATGACCCATAGCGTCACTATTTGTACAGATCATTGTGTTGTTGTACAAATTAACTATGTGACAAGGAGATTGCACTATTATCATTTGTGATTAGATCACTTAGATGTATAAATGATAGGAGGTCCTTATGATTAGTTCCTGGATTGAGATGATATGAGACAGTATCAGTCCTCGAAGGATTAACCATTAAATATCCCTAGTCGTAGTATTATCGAGACTGGACATCGATAATGCGGAATATAATAGTATTACACTTGTGCGATTTGTGAGGGCACAATAGCATAGTTCTCATATATATGAGTATTGGATACTCATGCAAGTGTAATAGGAGATTGTGTTTACCGATGGTACGGAAACAGCTTCGCTCTCGGAATTCCATTGGTAGTATGACTACGTGTCTATGGAAGTCCGAAATCAGGGTATGTGTATTTGGTCTTAACCTGAGACTTGCACCGCTAATACTTACGACAATCAATATGCTTTGGTTTTGGTCGTCCAGGGCTTTAACAGGTTCTGTGTACGCCTCTGCTGGGTATATTGAGAATCATAGTGTATTGGGTGCGATGTCAAGACGGAAGTATCACTCCAGTCATAGTAGAGATGATGTCACGTAGGATACGGTACTGGTGCTCTTAAGTACTGCTGTCATCGGGATGATATGACTAGGTCATGTTCATCCGATTATAGAGACTAGTTACCAGACATCCGACATGTGCTTCGTACGGGGCAGACACAATTCCAGCCCCAGGCCTAGCACGTGACACCCGATACTGGATCGCAATACGCAATACTACGTATACTACGCCTGACATAGATTATATATTCCAGTAAGAATATTTCTGGAGAATTGGGTAGGCACGGTGCTTTGCTAGAAGTCAACCATGTCTTGTAAATCGGTAAGCACGTGGTACGGGGTACGTACGTATTCGGATAATCCGATGACCGTATTTACTGCCAACATATCCAGGGATCTCTTGGGTCGCTTCCCAAAGATTCACCAATGACAGTTGATTTAATTAGAGTTAATCTGAGATTAATTAAGAGAGAGGATTAATCTGGGATTAATTAAGAGAGAGAAAATTAATCTGGGATTAATTGAGGTATTATTTAATCTGGGATTAAATATGTTCGGAAGAGAGAGAACGTGATTAATTTGGAATTAATCGGTAGAATAAATTTATTAGTTAAATTTGATTTTTCTATTTAATTTATTCGTATGGGCTAAAATTAATATATCGGATATATTAATATGAATTGGATTTCATTACGAAATTAAAGTCGGACTTTAATACGAACGAACGAATTAATTTAGAATTAATTCATAAATGACGTTCGTGATATATTTGCGAGGCATCGTTATTTAATTAAATTAGATTTAATTATTTAGCGACGAAAGTTCTTTTAATCGGATTAAACGGAACCGAGCCGCGGTAAATGTTCGTAGAGACATTTGAATTTTGAATTCAAATGTGGGGCCCACTTTAATGTGGTAGTTGGGAGGGTAGTTGGCATTTATGCCAAGCCACCCACCACCCAACTACCTTGGAATGGTTTTGGTAAAATCATTTACCCAACTACCTTGTTTAGGTAAAATGGTAAATTGGTTTTACCTAAAACTCTTCTCTCTCCCTCATTTTGTGTATGCATCACACTTGGAACAAAATGAGAAACCCTAAATCCTCTCCATGGGCGTGAATGGCCTTCTTTCTTCCTTTTGATTTTGTTGCAATTTCAAATGAGCTAGCACTTCACAAATCAACAAAAGTGATAGGGAAACCACTTTCAAGAGTTGGAATCATCAACAAAGCTTGGTTCTTGGAGATCTTCCTGCCAAAATTTTAAAGCTCAAATCGGTTCATTGTAAGTATTCCGCAACTTATATTTGAATTTATGAACATGTTTTCATGCTTATTAGATCCTTGACATGTTCTAGGAAAACTAACAATGGTATCAATAGCCAATTTTAAGCATGAAATTTTTAGGGTTCATGAGACTAAAATTTGAGGCTTTTGTGTTTTGAGCATGATTCCTTCAAATTGATGCTTTAAGCATGCTTAGATTATGTTAACTTAGAGTTATACATGATTAGATTTGAAACAAATCAAATGAATTCAAAGTTAAAAAATCCCTAGCTTGGCCGAAACTAGCAGTGAATAGTGCTGCAGTTTTTTGATTTTTGTAGCATGAAATAATGTGTTTAAATGCATGTTTAAATGTTGATTGTTGGTTTGATTGGATTTGAATCAAAGTCAATAAATTTCATGTTAAAATCAAAGAGCATGTTAAACATGAAATGATGAATTTTGAATTCAATTTGTGTTGAGCATGAACTGATGTGTTTTGGCTTCAATTTGTGTTGTGCATGAATTGATGGATTAAGCATGATTAATTAAGTTAATTGGAATTTTGGAAATATTGAGTTTAATTAATTAATTATGGCTAATACACTTTAATTAAAAATAATTGTGATATTTGGAATATTATAATTATGTTAATAAGCCTTTAATTATTAATTGGGCTAAAAGTGTGTGTTTGGGCTTAATGGGCTTGGTTTGACCAAGTTTGGTTTTGGACTTTTGGATTGGATCCAATTGGGCCCAAAACAAATTCTATAAAGTCCAAATACATCACTTGGCCCTTTAAAGAATTTAATTGGGCCTAATGTGCCTAAATTAATTTGTTGGCAATAAGGTGATTCCTATTGGGCCTTGGCATTTTGGGTTTGATCCATTATGGCCAAAGCCCATGCCTTAAGAATTAATTAAAAGCCCATTGGACTTTAATTAAAATGACTTTGGATGTTATTGGGCCTTTGAGACCCATTAAGATTGGATTTGGAATCCAAGTCTTTAAGGCTTATAAGTAAGTGTATATATTTAATTTAGAATTAAATTGGAATTAGTATTGAATACAAATTAATTGGATTTAAAGTTGTAGTTCAATATAATCAAGAATACTTACTTTGAGTATTTATTCTTAAACGAGTTTGACTCGTGCAAATCAAATCGTTGTTTGAACATTGGATGGTCATTAATTCAAAGATTAATTAATTGGATTAGATTGATTGAATAATATGATTTGTATGAATACATGAATGTGTTGTATGAATAATGTATATCAGATGGATATTAGAAGGGGCAAGGGCAATTTTGGAAATTGCAATAATTTTAGAATTTATTAAATTGGACCTGCGTGTCCAGCCTTTTATCTCTTTACTCTTTGTAATTCTCTTCTCACCAATTCCCCTCAATGTAAATGAGATTTCTTTATTGTATTATGTTATTGGGTAGAAGTTAGAATAGTTCTAGCCGGGGAGAGAAAAGAGAGTGATTTGTTCTAGGAACAATTTGTGAGATATCCATCCGCATATCATTATTAATTTATTTATTTATCGCGCCTTATTATGCTTTTAGAATGCATGCTTAAGGGTGTATGATGAGACCTAAACAAAGATAATAAAATGGTTGACAATTTTCACGCGAAAAACCATCAAAAACATTTTAAGCGTTTTTCCTTCCGTTGAGTGATTTTTACTCAAGATCCAAAGTTGGCATTGGTTTGTTGGCCAAAGTCAAGACCTTTGTCAATTGCGGATGTGTTTGAATCATGAGAGTTTTGTTCCATATCGGTGTCTTGTCCAAGTCGTGATTTGTTGGCCAAAGTCAAGATCATTTCTTGTCCATCGACATTGATTACGAAGCTTTCCATGTCAATGGGTCCCGCTTAACTGAAATCATTAAGTTTGTTGTGCAAAAGCCAAGGCTTAGTTGATTCAGAGGAAAAAAAGGTTAGGATAATATATTGGATATATTGGCATATATAAAATATATATTTCGGACTTGGATGTTCACCTACTGGATCTAGGAATTGGATTAGATCCAATTGATCTTGGAGATCTACCTAGTTAAGTATCATACAATTTGTTGGCCAAAATCAAGATTGTGTGTTATTTAACGGGATCCTAGCCCACTAGGAAACTAGGTTCCCGAGTACTCGACAGAGGGTTAGAGGCTCGCTGAAAAAAAAAGTGGGAGGCAAGAATTGAATTTGCAATATTCGTTTAATAACTTGCCAAACGCGCTCATATCAAATATTTCGTCAAATAAATTAAAGTATTAATTGGACTAATATTTAATAGTTGTTTTAATTAAACAGTTGGACTGTATTCAAACTAATTCATTTATAGTTGATTATATAATTGGATTATAGTAATCAATATATTTGAATTTTACCATTCATTTATAGTTGATTATATAATTAGATTCTAGCAATATATTTGAATATTACCGATCATTTATAGTTGATTGTATAATTGGATTATAGTAATCAATATACATTTGATTTTAACCAATAAAATTGTAATTATTTATATAGTTAGACTATATTAATCATTACATTAAATTGTACCTGAAATCGTTGATTAAATAGTTGGACTATTAGAATCAAGATTAAATTTGGAAGATTAGTGTTTAAAACATAATCCAAAGGAAAATGTGTTTAAACGACTTTAACTTTTCAAAATTGGGAATAAAATTTCAGGATGGTCCTGGAAACTAATAAGTTACTTTATTTGATAAAATAACATATTAGGCCTAAGCCCAGAGTTAAGCAAATAGTAGACCATGATCTTTGGAAGATTCATGTGATGATAACTTTAGTGCTAAATCAATTATACTTGTCAATAAGACTCCTTAATTTCCTAATCAGAACTAAGGATTAGATCTTTAAAGTATGATGAAGAAATTGAAGTATCTTCATATATCTATTTTTAGATCTTAGAAATATTAAATTGCAATTAATAACTCTTGGAGAGTTAATGACTATTCTCAAGTAGATAAAGCCAATGTTTGCAATAAGGCAAGTAGCGCAAGGCGCACCCTACTTCGATATTCTAGAAGGCCAAGGCTTGGCTAAAGGCTTTTGAGTTGTAGAAAAGGGCAAAGGCAAGATCATTATTATCTTCTAGGAAGATAAATGACATATCCCAAGATGTTTGCCTAAATTGTAGCAAGCGGGGTCACTGAAGCGTGACTGTCGTCTGGACAATGCAGACATGAAGGAATTGCAGACGGGCAAAGCTCTGACTTCAAATATGTTTGTCATAAACATGTTCACTAATAGTATTAAAATTGGATTTTAGATACTAAATGTGGTACATAAATATATGTACTGATGTGCAGAATCTACTTTGAGCAGGATACTGACTTCAGATTGAGATTATTCTACGAATTAGAAATGGGACGAAAGTTGCTGTTTTATCGTAGATACCTAAGTTTAGGAACTACCCTTCGGGTATGTACTTAAATTGGGAAACTATTTTAATGTAACTAGTTTGACTAGAAACATTAGCTCTATATCGAGTATGACTCGTTGCGAGTATGCCTTTATATTCTAGAACACTAAAGTGTTTCATTATATAAAGATGATATTGAGATAAACATATTACATGTGAATAACAGTATTTATATTTTGAATATAAATAAATCTCAAACATATAACATGACAAATAAGTAGCTCAAACTGATTTGATCAGATAAGACTTATATATGGCAGTATTGTCTGGGACACATTAAACAAGACTCGTATATCCACACTTTCAAAGAGTGGGTACTAGGACTAATTTGATTCCTCAAATGATGTCTACGAATCTAGTTTATTAGGTAAAGTACCTAAAACACGTTTTACTTGGTAAAAGTGTAAGTGCCATCGATCTGTTAGCCCTTGTTCATAGTGACGTAAGTGGGCCCATATCTAGATAGGCTAGAGGTGGATATGAATATTTCGTGACCTTTACGGATGTGGCATCGCGTTATGGTTATGTGTTTCTTTTGAAACACAAATCGGAAACTTTTAAAGTTTCGACACGAAATGCATAAACAGATCGGCTAAAGTATTTATACCATCACGATTAGACCATGATGAAAATATTTAAGCAATATGTTTCTCAAATTACTTGAAAGGGTATAGTATTCTTTCAATGAGGACTCCTCCTGGAACACGTCAATTTGACGGTGTGTCCGAACGGAGAAACCAAATTTTGTTAGACATGATAAGGTTAATCATGAGTCGCTCTGAGCTACCATTTTCCTTCAAAGGGATAAGCATTAACAGTGCAATACTTATTTTGAATAAGGTTCCATGAAAGTTTGTTTGACAAATTTCATATTAGATATGAACAGGAAAAAAACAGGGTTTTCTCATTCCTGATGATTTGGGAATGCTGGGCATACGTTTGGATGATACCAAACTAGAACCCAAATTGGATAAGTGACAATTGTAAGTTATCATAGGGAAACCAAAAGTATAGTACTTATACAACTCACTTGAGAATAATGTAATTATTGCTCACCATGCGGTTTTCCTAAGAGGAATACCGATATGCAGTGGTAAGTGGGAAGATAGTAAAACTCGATGAAAATCGGAGTAATACTATTCAAGGCATCAAGTCCGAAATGGAACACAAACAGTTCATCAAGGATGAAACTGTACTAATAATCTTCTAATACACAAGAACTGCGTAAATTGGAGAAAGTCAGAAAACAACCTGGGGTATGGGTTTCTGATCTCACCTCATAAAGATGTCTATCTTTTTGAGGTATACCAACTGACTACGTATGAGGTAGTGATACAAGGTATCGACTCCCTATTATGGCAAAGTGTCATATGAATCCGAAATGGATTCCATGTATATCAACTGTGTTAAGAATACTAGTTGATGTACCTTAAGGCATTGTGCCTATTGGTAATATATAAGTCTTCAAGGAAGACGTACATGGATGGCAACATACCAACGTACAAAGCTAGGCTTATAGCGAAAAGGTATCGTTATCAACATTGTGTTGATTACGATTCAACCTTTTAACTGTTGCCATGGTAAATCCAATTGGATAATACTTGCTAAAGCTGCATGTTTCATTTATGAAATATGACAGCAGAACGTCAAGATCGCTTTCCTTAAGCGGAAACCTTTTGGAGGATGTTTTCAATATCCTGACGGTTTTGTCATACCAAAACTAGCAAATAAGATTTGCAGGTTATTCGATCCATGTTAGGATTGAAGCAAGCATTAGGTTCTTGGAATTATCGTTTTGATGTAATCATAATGGTTTATGATTTAATTCAAAAACGAGAAATAATTCTTGTGTATATAAAGAGGTTAGTGGGAGCGCACTGAAATTGACTGTCATAAATAATGATAATATGCCATTTCTTGGAAATGATATTCCCATATTACAATCGGTGAAAGCTTGGATTTCATGAAAATTCTCCGTAGAATTCTTGGGAGAAACAACCATTATTCTAGGAATAAAGATCTAATGGGATAGATTTAAAATTGTTAACACTCTCTGAGAAATCGTACATTGAAAAATGTACGTTACCTGGTGTCTCATACGCTTTGAGCATATGAAGTCACAAACAGGTCAATCCAAGTGATAGTCACTGGATTGATATTAAGAACATCCGTTAGTATCTTAGAGAACTAAAGATGGTGTCTTAAACTATGGAGAATGAAAACTTGAAGTGACTGGGATCACTGCTGCAAGTTTCCTAACCGATAAAAATAACGGTACTATACAGTTTAAATAACGGAACAGTGAGCTGGAAATCTTCCAAATAAGATACTATTACCGAATAAACAACAAATGCGGGTTATTTCTGCGGCTGAGGCAGCAATAGAAGCCATTTGGATCGATAATATATCTAATTAGATTAGATATAGTTCTGTTAGCAGCTGAGCTAGGCGTCAGCACATGCTAAAGAATTAATGGTCTCATCAACGATCCAGATATATACTTCAACAATCCATCTGATTCGTTCGGATCATACATAGTGGCGATGTGATGATCAATAAATCGCATCAGACGATAATCACGCAAATCCACTGACAAAAGCCTTTCCTTAGCAATTTGAGCGAACCGTACATAGTTCGGGTGTATGACACTCGAGTGACTGGCTATAGGCCAAATGGGAGATTGTTGGACAATTATGACCCATAGCGTCACTATTTGTACAGATCATGGTGTTGTTGTATAAATTAACTATGTGACAAGGAGATTGCACTCTTATCGTTTGTGATTAGATCACTTAGATGTATAAATGATATGAGGTCCTTATGATTAGTTCCTGGATTGAGATGATATGAGACAATATCAGTCCTCGAAGGATTAATCATTAAATATCCATAGTCGTAGTATTATCGAGACTGGACATCGATAATGCGGAATAGACTAGTATTACACTTGTGCAATTTGTGAGGGCACAATAGTATAGTTCTCATATATATGAGTATTGGATACTCATGCAAGTGTAATAGGAGGTTGTGTTTATCGATGGTACGGAAACAGATTCGCTCTGGATAGACCCCTCAGAATTCCATTGGTAGTATGACTACGTGTCTATGGAAGTCTGAAATCAGGGTAGGTGTATTTGGTCTTAACCTGAGACTTGCACCGCTAATACTTACGACAATCAATATGCTTTGGTTTTGGTCGTCCAGAGCTTTAACAGGTTCTGTGTACGCCTCTGTTGGGTATATTGAGAATCATAGTGTATTGGGTGTGATGTCAAGATGGAAGTATCACTTCAGTCATAGTGGAGATGATGTCACGTAGGATACGGTACTGGTGCTCTTAAGTAATGCAGTCATCGGGATGATATGACTAGGTCATGTTCATCCGATTATAGAGACTAGTTACCAGACATCCGACATGTGCTTCGTACGGGGCAGACATAATTCCAGCCCCAGGCCTAGCACGTGACACCCGATACTGGATCGCAATATGCAATACTACGTATACTACGCCTGACATAGATTATATATTCCAGTAAGAATATTTCTGGAGAATTGGGTAGGCACGGTGCTTTGCTAGAAGCCAACCATGTCTTGTAAATCGGTAAGCACGTGGTACGAGGTACGCACGTAGTCGGATAATCCGATGACCGTATTTACTGCCAATATATCCAGGGATCTCTTGGGTCGCTTCCCAAAGATTCACCTAGAGTTAATCTGGGATTAATTAAGAGAGAGAATTAATATGGGATTAATTAAGAGAGAGAAAATTAATCTGTGATTAATTGAGGTATTATTTAATCTGGGATTAATATGTTCGGAAGAGAGAGAACGCGATTAATTTGGAATTAATCGGTAGAATAAATTTAATAGTTAAATTTGATTTTTCTATTTAATTTATTCGCATAGGCTAAAATTAATATATCGGATATATTAATATGAATTGGATTTCATTACGAAATTAAAGTCGGACTTTAATACGAACGAACGAATTAATTTAGAATTAATTCGTAAATGACGTCCGTGATATATTTGCGAGGCATCGTTATTTAATTAAATTAGATTTAATTATTTATCGACGAAAGTTCGTTTAATCGGATTAAATGGAACCGAGCCGCAACAAATGTTCGTAGAGACATTTGAATTTTGAATTCAAATGTGGGGCTCACTTTAATGTGGTAGTTGGGAGGGTAGTTGGCATTTATGCCAAGCCACCCACCACCCAACTACCTTGGAATGGTTTTGGTAAAACCATTTACCCAACTACCTTGTTTAGGTAAAAGGGTAAATTGGTTTTACCTAAAACTCTTCTCTCTCCCTCATTTGTGTATGCATCACACTTGGAACAAAATGAGAAACCCTAAATCCTCTCCATGAGCGTGAATGGCATTCTTTCTTCCTTTTGATTTTGTTGCAATTTCAAATGAGCTAGCACTTCACAAATCAACAAAGGTAGTAGGGAAACCACTTCAAGAGTTGGAATCATCAACAAAGCTTGGATCTTGGAGATCTTCCTCCCAAAATTTTAAAGCTCAAATCCGTTCATTGTAAGTATTCCGCAACTTATATTTGAATTTATGAACATGTTTTCATGCTTATTAGATCCTTGGCATGTTCTAGGAAAACTAACAATGGTATTAAGAGCAAATTTTAAGCATGGAAATTTTAGGGTTCATGAGAGTAAAATTTGAGGTTTTTGTGTTTTGAGCATGATTCCTTCAAATTTGGGACTTTTTAACCCTCATCTTTTTATATACTCTCAAGACATGACACTGTTCTCGTGTGCAATATTTTCCATGTGCTACCTGACCGATTGACGGGTCCTCTGCCCTAGGCCTGGTCTTTGCCGAAAGTAAGCCTGCAGCCTGATGGTTTTGTCACATCAATTTTTATCTTTTCATTTACCACTTGCAACAATAACGGTGACAACCTGGACGATGCTTCTGGGGGATGACATGTTGACACCTGTATTTGACCGATCTTGTGAAGGTCGATGCTGAGATGTTGGCCGATCTATTGATGGTCGATGCTGAGATGCTGAGACTTGGCCGATCTATTGATGGCCGATGCTGAAATGTTGACGCTTAGCCAATTTAGTGAAGGCCGATGCTGCGATGCTGAGAGTATGGCAAACATGGGGGATAAGTTCTCGCCCTGTAATTTGTTGGGCCGTCTTTTACATTTCTATGCAAACTCATCACTTCTGCAATAAATGTGTGACCTTTAGTAACACGTTTCATCATGAGGCGCATTAAAAAACCATTGGGTCGAGAGTGGAAGATGCAATTTGCTGAGTTGGGTCGAGAGTGGAAGTCGGGCCATGGGGAATCGGCGGGTTATCACTAATCTGCCCATCTGATGCGTGCGGGACAATTGGATTGCTTGGATTGTTGATTTGACCCGGGATTTCGTGGCGTTAAGAAGTCGAGGTCAGTTGTTCCAGTTGTTTTTGTAGACTTACATTAGAGTTTCTCATGGTCAGATTCTCATTTTCTAAAGCTTGTAATCGTTCTTGGAGCATAGCAAGCTGAACCGTCATAGGGTCTAGTGTTTGTTCGCTGCCAGAAGCCATTATCAGGTGATTTATAGGGAGTGAATCAGATGGTTTTTGTTTGCAATAATTCACGTAGGCCTCACGGTGGGCGCCAAATTGTGGATGCCGATTTTCACCAGAGGTCCATAATCGAGAATTTGATTTTCGGGGCATTAACGAACTTGTAAAATAAGGGTAGTGTGAGCGGGGAGTACTGCCCACCGGTGTGGTGGAAGCCGTAGGCTGTCTGATGCTCAAGTCAGTAAAGTGTGTCTGATGGTGGTATGAAGATTAAGGTTTAGAGTTAACTCAATCTCTGTTTGTTTACCGTGGGGGCAGGGTGTGTTTGATATTTCTTGGGTGAAATATTGTCTAATTGTCCGATCCCACCATATGCCATGACTCTTTTAATGATGAGGTTTATGACTATAAATGTCGATTTAATGGAGTTCATTACTGTAAGCGTTTTTCCAATCCAATTACACTCATAAATCTGTTGGCCTTCCTGAATTGTTAAATCTGTGATGTGGGCTCTGGGTTGGTCCGATCTCTCGAGTCAAAGCTGGTTTCTCAAACTAGATCTGATAGTGGGCCTTGGAGCTCTGGTTTCAAATTTGGCCCAAAGATGGAATGGCGGTTATGCCCTTGGGCCCAATTTGACCCCTACACACCCTCACACTAATGACGATATTGGGTGACTACGTTAACTCATCACACTACATCTAATGTTTTACCGGAGCGACCTAAGTTTCGAGCACTTATACTCTCACACTAACGACGATATTTGATATAAGTAATAAGAACTCGTTCATCTCCATATTGACTCGACGGACTATCCAATAATGCTCCAACATCATTAATACTATTACTTAAAAGTAATCACCTAATCATGAGAGATTTATGACAATCAAGTCATTAACTTAATTAGGTCAAAGTTTTAATTTAAAACAACAATACATATCCAATATGTCTTATGCATAATTAAATTAAAATTGATATGACATAGATTCAAAATAAGTGTTGTGTGATTAAGCCTTTGCTGTGGAACCCCTAGGGTCGGATCGGAGCCCCGAGTAGCGGAAATGGGTCTAACCCATGGATATTAAGTATGGGTGTAATTTTAAAATTACACTCATATTTGATATCCACGGGTTTGACCCATTTTCACCGCGCGGGACACCGATCGACCCTATGGGTTCCACATCCGCCCCAACAAACGCTCCACCAAAAGTCTTCTTTAACGATAGTGTTAACGCTAAAAACTTGCAACTGATTGGATTGATTTGAAGAACTATTTCGAGTAAATAAAGAAAGCTTCAAATTCACTTATAAACCAGTGATCCTTAACTGCCCAACTGTTAAATAAAACTAAATCAACATGAATTCATGCCAATCTCAGCTTCCCTTTCTATCATTATAATCTCTCAAGAGTTTCCCCCCAGGTATGGAGCCATTGTCGCTTTCACTCACAATCTTTTCCGATATCATTCATTTGTATGTCCGTAGTACATTTCTCCTCAACCTTCGACATCTCTCACTCATTTAACGGACCGATGAATTGATCTTCTCTTTTACTATGTTTTTCCAAATGAGAGATCTATTATCAGGGGAATCGTGGCTCAAAATGGATTCGTCAACAGAGGATGATTTTCAAGGAAAAAGTCATGAAACCTCTCTCGCTTTCTCATTAATCATCTATGAGTAAGGTTGATAGGATTTATTATAATATCATTCACAGTGAGATAATATGTAATATTACCATCTCGATTAAGTTATTCACTTCTAGCGAGTTAGTATCCTTATAAGTCGGGCACAACCTCTGACTAGTAAATCAAATGTGAATACCTCATCCTCATCTTTTTGAAACAATTGGAGCTTCTGGTTTTACTTGTGATCCATATTGCTTGATTGGATTGGTCCTCAATACACTGATCACCAATAGAATCTCGTTCTAATAAACGTAATTGACCCGATTCTATATCATATTCTGGAATCATATCACCGACTCCGTCAAATACAGATACACTCCATTTTCCTAATAATAAGGTCAGTTTTAAAATATGCGGATTGCCATTTCTTCCCACCGCATCTGTCTTCAGGACGATATAGTCACAAGTTTTCACTTCTCTTACTTATGGCTCAACTAGCGGTGGGCGTCGAATTGAATCGAACCAGATTCGATCCGATTTGATCGGATCGAATCAGATCGGATCCGATTCTTTTATCCGATCGAAAAGTCACAGATGGATTCGACGGATTTCGAATCGGATCGGATAAAAACCGATCCGATCCGATCCGATCGGTTTTTTTATTTTTTTATAAGCAAAACGACGTCGTTTTGCAGTGTCAGAAACGACGTCGTTTTGCATGAGTTAGGGTTCATTTTGGTTCGTCTCAACTCTCATCATCCACTTCCTCGAATCACTTCTTCTTCTTCCTTGACCTCGAATCTTCACTTCTTCTTCATCAAATCAAAAAGCAGACTTCTACCCTTCTTCATCATCCACTTCCTCGAATCAGCCAGCCACACACAACCAGAGACAACCACTTCAAAATTCAAATCTCAATCTTCACTTCTTTTTCATCAAAAATCAGACTTCTACTATTCTTCATCATCCACGCAGGTTTCATCAAGGATCAAGGTAATTAACTTCTTTCTCTACTTCATTGATTCATTCACTGGTTTTACCGTTTTAGACTTTTAGTTTCTCTGGGTTTTTGGTTTTGTGTGTTTGATTTTCTTCGTAAGTTAGCTTACAATTCATTGAGACATTGATTATTATAATTTGACAATTTACCATAAACCCAAAAGTCAAAACTGATAGGTGAGCCGTGAGGATTCTGTTATGCATTAGCACCAATGGCCGGTATAAAAATTGCCATTTGATTAGTTAAGAATTCGTATTCTGTTCTACATTAGCCGTGAGGATTCTATTCTTGATAGATACAGATGTTTTGATTAGGTAGGGTTTATTAGGTGTGGGAGTTTGTACTTATAAATGGATTCAAGTAAGTTGTGTTTATATAAGATCAAGTAAGTTATGTGCCTTAAAAACCTTCACTGCAATTTCAGTAGTTAGTAGTTAAATGAATGTGACTTCATTGTTAGGAATGAAGCCATCATATCCTTCCTTCAAAACATCAGAAATTATAAAAGCTGATACGATTCCCAACAACACAAACCATTCTTCCTTTACCTACATTGTTTTAGACAAAGACACATAGGCTGTAAGTGATGAATTCTCATTTGATAAAATTGAGGAATAGAAGTATTTTACCTTGATGACTCCAGATTTCAAGTCAAGCAATGCAATTGCTTTTCCATATGGATCTGCTGCAGAAAATTCAACTGCAGTCATATAATCTTTTTCAATTCTCTGCTTCTGACAACTTTGATGTTCATAATCCAGCTTTTTGCCTGGGAATATTTTAATCTATTCAAAAAAAGACAAGTACAAAATTATAAATTTGCTCAAACTGAAACAAGAAGTTCTATGGTTTTTATGTATAAAATACATGCAATAAATTATAGGAGTATATTATTGCATTTGGGGATAACACTGACACCTAGCCAGACAATGAAATAATAAATAAACTAGTATGATTTTCCTATACTGAAACAAGAACTTGAATGGAATGTATGATCCAGTTGGTATGAATGTAACATCACAAGTTTAACAAATAAACTTCTTATAGAATGTATTGCACTAGCTGGGACTAGATACTTCATAAATATTTTGTCCATGCAAATATTCTACAGCAAGAGTGGGATTGTATCAAGGTTTCAAGTTAGCAATAAGTAAGAACTTGTTCACTAAATAAGCTCCAAAGGACAGTTTTTGAAGGTAGACTTGAAACAGTATAGCAACCAACCATGGAACTAGATACTTCATAAATATTTTGCATGCTACAGGCATATGGATAGGAAAAGAATGTACTTCTGAAAATTCCTACAGAGCCCATAATTGTTTCAATTTCAGTAGTTAGTAGTTACAGTATGATATTGTAAGGTTAGTAACTAGTAATGAATGTGCTTCTAGTGCATCAGCTTGTTATAGTGATGTATGGCTACTGATATCCTTTAAATCTTATGGTTTCACTTCAGCAATTCTACCTGACATTGTACGAATATCATATGTCTAAATTCTAATTGTCTATTTTATTTTTGTTGTAGATGAGTGGGTTTGAAAGCTCACCCTACAGTAGTGGGTCGGAATCAGATTCATTTGATGTACAATTAAGAGAACCAAGGAAACATAAGAGAAAAATTCCCCCAAACTCCGAGAGACCGCCATTGTCAAAAAAACATGATTTATCGTCATCAATCACATCAGTAGCAAATAAAATAAGAAATAGAAGATCTGAAGTGTGAAAAGTTTTCCGCATGTGTGAAGATAATCAAGATAGGGCTGAATGTATGTATTGTCAGAAGACTTATGCTTGTAGTTCGAAGGATCGGTCAACAACCAACTTGAAGAGGCATATGGAGGCCTGTAAATCATATCTGGCTTATTGTGAATCACAAGGTGTTTTGGTTGGGGTTGGTGAATAGGGAGGCACAAGTGGAAATATCTCCATGAGAGATGGTCATTTCAATCAAGCAAGATGATCATTGTTGACGAGCTACCATTTAGCTTTATAGAGAAATAGGGTTTTCGACATTTCTGTAGTGTTGAAGTCCCTCGTTTTGATGTCCCATCTCGTAGGACTATAACGAGATATATCCTACAGTTGTTTGCTGATGAAAAAGTGATGTTGAAGAGTATTTTATCTGTGGGTTATCAGAGAGTTAGTTTGACCACCGACATATGGACGTCAATTCAAAATATTAATTACATGGATATCACTGGACATATTATAGACAATAATTGGCAGTTGCATCAGCGAATCCTTAGCTTCTGTCCAATTAACAATCACAAATGAGACACTATCGGAAGGTTAATAGAGTATTGTTTACAACATTGGGGTATTGAGAGAATTTTTACTATAACTGTGGATAACGCCAGTGCCAATGCCGTAGCCATCCAACAGTTGGTGAGGAAGATGAAGACGTGGAGGGGAGATACATTGGTGCTGAATGGAGAGTATGTGCATATGCGGTGTTGTGCTCATATATTAAACTTAGTTGTGTCTGATGGTTTGAAACAAATGGATGACAACATTATAGCAATTCGAAATGCTGTTAAGTATGTGAGATCTTCTCCATCAAGATTGGAAGCATTTAAATCGGCGGTAGCACGTGAGAAGATTGAGAGCAATGGCAGTGTCATCTTAGATGTTCCTACTAGGTGGAATTCCACCTACTTAATGTTGAATGATGCATTAGACTTTCAGAAGGCCTTTGATCGAATGATTGATGATGATGGTCACTATGCTCCATATTTTAGAGATGATGAAAATGAGAGCAAAAGGGTTGGGCCTCCTACAGATATAGATTGGGAGAAAGATCAATACTTTGCTGATTTTTTGGAGATTTTTTATGATGCAACGAATATGTTCAGTGCCTCATCCACCGTCACATCTTGTTTCACCTACAATGAGATTTGCAAGATTCATACAAGTTTGAAAAACCTGGCGCGTAATGAACACCCTCTTTTGCATGACATGACATTATCTATGAAGATGAAGTTTGATAAATATTGGGAGACCACTGCCAAAATCAATAAATTATTGATTGTGAGTACTATTCTTGATCCACGACGTAAGATGACATTTGCCTCTGTTTGCTTTGGTATACTTTTTGATAATGATGATGTGAAGATAAAGGAAATGAGAAAGTCTTCTAGAGATTTATTGAAGAGATTATACGATATGTATAATGATTGTTATGACACAAATGGGTTGTTTGTTCACAGTGATGGATCAAGGGCTGGGGGTGTAACTGGTGTTGGTAGAGATGAGTCTAGTGCTACACAATCTCAGCCATTTATTAGACCGCGAGTACAAGATAGAGTGCGTAAGCGCAATACAAACGTGCAACCTGATGATCCATTTCAAGTTTTTCAGACTAGTCATGCAATGCATCAAGAGGATAGTACTGAGGTTGAAATGTATTTAATACAACCCTATGAGATTAGTCGTGACCCTAGCTTTAGTGTTCTGATATGGTGGAAAATAAATATCGGTAAGTATCCAATTTTGGCTAGGATTGCTCGTGATATTTTTACAATGCCGGTATCGACTGTGGCATCTGAATCGGCATTTAGTACGGGTGGTCATGTTCTTGACAGTTTTCGTCGCTCATTAACTCCCGTTATGGTCGAGGCTCTAATATACACTCAAAATTGGATACGGAATAGGCTTACAATTGACAAAACCAATGAAGTGGAAGCAATGTTATTGGAGGCATAGTACTACGAAAAACTTGAGGAAGGTAAAAACAAAATTATTAATCACTTAATTAGTTTTTTAATTTTTAATTTTTTATAATGAATATCATTAAATGCAAACTTACTAACTGTGAATAATTTGTTATTTTATTTTATTTGAAGAATATCACAAGACACAAGTTACAATCTGAATCACAATCACCGGATCATGTCGTTGGCAACAGAGTTTGGGGCGAATTATCTTTGAAGGTACAATTTTGACAAAGTTATGTTTTTCTTTGATTATTTATTTGAATAAATATTTACTAGCTTAAAAAATAGGGGAACTTAAGGAAGTATTAAAGTAAGACCTTATATACTTATAGTTTATATTTCAGAAACATTGTTTATTAATTTCCATCTTTTGCAGGCTTGATGTTGTGTGTACTGTCAATACTAGATTATGCTGGCAGTTTGTGTGGTCATGTTGTTATTGTTATTTTGTTCATCCTGCTGTCTGTGTAATGAAAATTCGGATCAAATAGATCTGATCCGATCTGAAATCGTCCTATTTCGGATCGGATCAATCCGATTCGCATTCGGATCGGATCGATTCGATCCGAAATAGGATGATTTCGGATCGGACCAATCCGATTCGATTCGAATTCGAATCGAATCAGATCGAGTTCGATTAGCTGATCCGATTCGATCCGAATTCGATAATGCTCAGGCCTAGGCTCAACCAAAGTAAACATTCTGTTATTCGTATCAACGGCTACTCTATGAGGCATTGGTGGGTCAGGAAGTGTTGATTGGTAGTGTAATTGAAGGTAAAACAAGCCTTCGTTGTAGTTATGATTTTTTGGTGTATGACATTTTTAATATAGTTTGGTGTGTATTGTAAAAAGATTAACTAATATAAATATATAAAGTGGTTTATATGTTAAATAACACTGCGCGTGCGCATAATATTATAAATTTTTAATAGTAATAGTCAGAGGCGTATGTGATAGTGGAATCTGTTATCTGTCGGCAATCTTTCCGGATTGAGAATGTTAAAAATTCTTTTCGATAAAAATAAAATACTTAAACCGTTGGTATTCCCATATTTAAGACATTAGGTGGGGGGCATTATGTGGGATATACGATATAAAACCACAATCTCGAGATTATTTTTGACACTACTTTATATTATAATATTTATTTCATAACTTATAAATGAATTTATACTCCCGCACCAAAATGACATACGGGTCCGCCTCATCAAAAGATTGGTATCACCTAGGGGTGTCAAAACGAATAAACGAATCGAATTCGTATCGAATCCTAAACGAATCGAATCAAAATGTGATGGATTCGTATTCGATTCGTTTATTAAACGAATCCTAATATCAGGATTCGTATTCGATTCGTTTATTAAACGAATCGAATGCGAATATTCGTTTATTCGTTTAGTCAATGATATTATTTAATAAAATAATTTACCACACTTGATTTACATTAATTCTTCATAAATATATACATATGAAATATGTAATTAATATATTTACTAAAAATACTTCACCAAATATTGAAAATATTACTTTTTCTATGATAATTAGTTATAATTTCTCGAATCTTAATTGAAAATTAACAAGAACTAGTAAATAAAAATAATAAAACGAATCATAAACGAATAAACGAATCAATGAGCTTAAATTCGTATTCGATTCGTTTAATAAACGAATCGAATCGAATTGATCCATTTATTAAACGAATCCATTTTTTCAAACCCGTATTCGCTTTAAAGCGAATCGAACGAATAAACGAATCCTGACCCACATTGCCACCCCTAGTATCACCTGACGCCGTTAAGTGATACTAACGACTCTACGCGCCAACAAATGATCGAGCAAAGAGAACTCCTAAATATTTGCCGGTAAGATGAACACCACCCCACGCGCCACCGCGGAGCGTAAGCAATGCAATTCTTCAATTGAATCGGCGCCTGCTAAATTTTATATTCTTGAAGCACTGCGATCTAACGACCCATTTTTGTTTTTAGTCGGAATCTTTCGAGTCCGGTATATGGTCCATCCACTCCATTATAAATGGATAAAGCCAATGCAATCTAACAAGAATTATCAATCCAGTTCGTGATCTCTCTGTTCTTCTTTCAGCTCCCATGGCTTCTCTGGCAAAACCCATCTCTCAAAACCAATCTGTTCACGCTCATCTCACTGATCATGTTAATAACTTGTGTGCAATTTCACCAAATCTTTGCTTTTCAAGAACTGGGTCGTTCAGACAATTGAGAATCATTAGAAGTTCTGTTCAATCCGATGCTTTGTTTGGTAAGTTTCCTACAGTCATTGTGATATCAATTAAATGAAAATATATACAAATTTGATTATATGTATTTCTTTTTATATTGCTTGGGGTTATTAATCTCTTCATTGTACTTGATACAGATTCCAGTGCTCAAATATCTGATGTCCCTCTTTTATCTTGCGAAGAGGTTTATTTTCTATGTCATTTTTCAGTTTTGCATGCCTTAATAAGTGCTTTTTTAATTTAAGTGCTTCTGAAGTGTTAGTAATGAAATTATTTTTTTTTGGGGTTTTTCATATGTATGATTGTTAAGGCCATTGAAAGAATGAACTTCAACCGAGCTAACCCGAAAAGCAAGCAGCAATATCTTGCTATGTACTCCAGCACTTTTGGAGGAATAACAACAGATCCAGCTGCTATGGTGATTTCTATGGATGATCACATGGTTCACAGAGGGCATGGTGTCTTTGATACTGCTGCAATATGCGATGGGTTAGTAGATTTCACGACAAACAACAATTACCCCTTTTTTCCTCCCTATTCTAGACATCCTAATTGCAATTTTAACTCGTGCTTTCTGTAATAGTGCTATAACTTTTAGTGATATCGAGTTATTAGTAATTACATTGACTGAATATTATTTTTTAATAGAGAGACTTGAACTTTTGAGCAAATTGGATCCTGAGTTTTCCATGTAACTTTATTATAATCAGTTGTGAATCTTGCTTCAATCATTTTTGAGGCAGTGCAGCAACTAATTGTTTCATGTGTTGTTTCTGCTAGTGGACTATATGATACTCTCCTCTAATCGCACATGAATGTCACTTATTGATGTTCCCCAAATTTTTGTCCTAAATGTTCAATTTTCACAATGGCTACTCAAAATTTTGATCAAGTACATATCAAGAAAGCATGTGTCACTTATCGATTTTCTAGAAATGATGATCTGCTGTCATTCCAATTCAACTTATACGCTGTTGATGTACTATATTCTTAGGTTACCTCTTATCGTGTTACTATCTTATCTCCATCTTGGTAATTTTACTTTTCAGATGTCTCTATGAATTAGACCAACACCTTGATCGTATTTTAAGGTCAGCATCCATGGCCAAAATTAAACCACCTTTTGATCGAGAAAGTTTAAGGAGAATACTTATACAGACTGTGAGTGCTTCCAAATGTAGGAAAGGATCGTTGAGATACTGGCTTTCAGCTGGAGTGGGGGATTTCCAATTATCTCCAGCTGGCTGCCATCAATCAACATTTTATGCGATTGTAATTCAAGATGACTCGCCATTTGTCTCAAAAGGTGTTAAAGTGGTAACTTCATCTATCCCAATAAAACCTCCACAATTTGCCACAATGAAGAGTGTAAATTACCTTCCAAATGTGCTTTCGAAAATGGAAGCTGAAGAAACTGGTGCATTTGCTGCCATTTGGCTGGATGGTGATGGGTTCATTGCTGAAGGGCCCAACATGAATGTTGCATTTGTTACCAAGGAGAAGGAGCTTCTGATGCCTCACTTTGATAAAATCTTGAGTGGGTGCACAGCCAATAGAGTTTTGACTCTTGCAGAGGCACTGGTAAGGGAGGATAAGCTCCTTGGAATAAAAGTAGGAAATTTCACTGTGGAGGAAGGAAAGAAAGCAGAGGAGATGATGCTTCTTGGTAGCGGAGTTCTTGTTCGCCCAGTAGTGCAATGGGATGAACAAATCATCGGCAATGGTAAGAGCTCTCCGGTAATTTGCTATGCTGTAAAAACAACAATTTGTCTCCAAAATTTACATGAAAGCCATCTCCCTTGGTTGGTTGTGCGTCAAAATATAACTATCTTGCAGTATAAAAGAGTGTTTACTTAAGAAAAACCTCTTGTTCAGAGTATTAAATTGCCTAATGGTGCAGTCATTTAAAATGATGTTGCTGTTTGAAGGATGCACTGATTTTCATTTTGGTTGCATATTTGTTTCAATCCCATTGCTTCAAAAATTTTCTGAGAAAGCGGAACCTCTTTCCCTTTCAAGATTGTAAGCATGAATCTTTCGTAATGAATTGCATGGCATACCATCCATCCAGGTTAAAGCTTATTATAGTTTAGATGATATCATTTTAAACTCGTTTTCATCTCAGCACCTGCAGCGTTCTTTAATCATCGAGTCAAATGATGTTGATTTTCATTATTCCAAGTATTTGCAATATTTACAACAATGTTCTTTGTAGGCAAAGAAGGTCCCATAGCTCAGGCTCTGCTGGATCTCATTTTGGAGGACATGAAATCCGGCCCCCCTTCAGTCCGAGTACCTGTTCCTTACTGAAAAAAACTTCTTCACATTTCTTGGTGTTGCGAGGTTGAAATTTTATCTTCAAACTATGAATGCTGCTCTTCCAAAAGAGCTTCACATGCATAGACTGTGGAGACAGGAGACTGAGATGCAATTGCTGTATTTCAAAATTTTATGTACATAAGTCACACTGACTTTGTAAATAATAATAAGCTGAGACTGTGCCTATTATCTCCCCAGGTAAATAAAGAATTTTACATTTGATGTATAGTTTCTCTTATGGAGTTTACTTGATGAAGATCATTGCCATAACCTATAGCTGTGTTTATTACCATTTTAGACAATGAAATTTCTTGCAAATTGTTTTTATGTCTTAAACAGCAAAGGGAAAAGATGGCCAAAAATGTTTATTTTTTGTTTTTCCAAAATAACTTTTTACTTTGGTTGTCGAAATTTAACACAATTTTCGTATTTTGTCTGAGATTGAGAAATATTCCAACTTAACTAAATGAGACAATGATTCTATATATAATATAATGAAATCAAAAGATGTATAAAACTGACTTTATTTAGTGAGGAAAATTTTTTATTTAATTTAATTTGGTTTGGTTTTGCTACTTTACAATTTAATCCCTTGTTTTACAAAGGAGCATTATCACTGTAGCACTTCTGTTATTGCTTGATGTGCGGAACCTTTTATTAATTATGCCATATTTATTTTCTCCCCTTCAATCATTTTCGGCCTACCATATGAAATGGACAGCCCCATTGGAAACCACAATGGACAGTAGGGGTGTTCACGGGTCGGGTCGGGTCGGGTTTTTCAAAATTTTGTTAAACCCGATCGGGTCGGGTCAAGCGAAAATCGGGTCGCGGGTCGGGTCGTGACATAATGTAACCCGATCGGGTTCGGGTCGGGTCGGGTCGTCGGGTTATTTTAAAAAAAAAAAAATTTTTTTTTGAATTAATTATTTTGAAATATAAATATTAGTTATTTTATGTCCCAAAATTTATCATATATATAAAGTTTTAATACAAAAAAAGTAATAAACAAATGAAATAATACTAAAAACTTTAAAAATAATAATAAATATTCTAGAAAATTAATAAAAATTTTTAAAAAATAATACTTTTTATATATGGTCGGGTCGGGTCGGGTCAAAGGAAGCAAACCCGTTGCCCAACCCGAAAATTTCGGGTCGGGTCAAATTTTTGCAAATTTTTTTTATAAACACGACCGGGTCGGGTCGTTGCGGGTCGGGTCGCGGGTCGACCCTACCCTATGAACACCCCTAATGGACAGTCAAAAATACAACCGTGTAAGGCACAAATCAGCTGAATTATTTGGACTCTTTTGTATAGATCTCAATACACTATCTCATTAATTAATTAATTAATTAATTAATATATATATATATATAAATTATTGGAAATTTTGTCATCAAATCATCCTTTTCGGATTTAAGAGAAATATGTAAAATTCTCAACTATCCCGGACTCTTACAATAAATACACTTCCTGTATTCAAATTAATAACCTCAAAGTGAGATCATAACTCTTACACCACCAAACTATCATCAATATATAACGATATATCATGAAATTTGGAAACCCCAATGTACATAATAATCATAAAAAAGGACAATATTATTCATATTTTTTAATGTAAATTATATATATGTGTGTGTGTTGAATGATTGTTACCTATGCCACTTGCCTTGCAAAAAGTGATGGGGTATTTGTTTCATTCTCACCATTATCAATGCTATAAAGATGTTCCAAAGCTCCATTAGAAAAAAAAAAATTGAAATTGCAAGTAATTGATTTAGTGGCTACATTAGATTTCATGAGACTTGATATCTACATAGAATAAAAAGTATTTCACTTGAATTGTTTTTAGTCACTTCTTTGTTCTTTCCTGTCTGTGCCACCCTTGTTCAAATCCTAAAGGTACGTAATAAAATATTAATTTGGACTCTTTTCACCTTATCTTTTAATAAAATATTATCATAAAACTTGTAAAGAAAATGACATCTAGACCCCTAAAAGCTGCAGAGTTAAGCTTGCGACTACTCCATTTCTCATTTTACAAAACTGATCTCACCATCACATAGACTTTAAAAAATAGTCATACAATATGTATGATGTCCCCATATAAGAAAATAACACAAACGAAAGAGATTATGTACGTGTATTTCTAAAACACACTTCTAGGGTTTTATGTCATTTTTTTTAATGGTTGGAAATCTCATTATCAAATTACTACTTCCGGGTTTAAGCGGAGCAAATAAAACCCTCGGTTGTCACTGGCTCTTACAAGAAACGCACTCTCTGAATTCAAACTAGGATCTCAATGTTTGATTCTAAACCCTACACCACCAAATCATGTCTCTTGTGATGTTTTTGTGTCATTTTCCAAAAATATAGTTCTAAATTATAATTATATCTTGTTCTTTAATTATTTTTTTTAATCATGGAATTTTTGGAATTACACCATTAATTTGCAATATCACTTGTAATTTATAATTTAAGAACAAATTTTAAATTCTATCATTAAATTGCAATATTATTAAATGCAAGTCATGCGACCGACCACAATTGTTTAGTTTTACAGTCTCCTGAAAACAAGTCAACAATTGATTGGACTGTGAGCAAAATAAAGAGAAATGTGCTTGTCCCCACATGAGAAAGCTAATAGAGAGAAGTTGTGTTTATATATGATTGCTCATATGTAGATCGGTAAGAGTTATAAGGATAGAGGCTCTCTCTATGTGCGCGCGCAGGGGGGTGCAAATCAAAATCCGATCAGGCCTGACTCGTGTGCACCAGCGCGTCCTGCGTACACGAATGCCGGAACAAATTATGCGGGCCCGGCCCAGCCAATTTTTGCAAGTCTCTTTATTTTTTCCAAGCCTTTTGAAGTTCCATAACAGTTAATTTAATTCTATTAAATTAATTTGGGGTTACTTCAAGTGAAAGGTCTCTTATTATGAGATTTAATTGGCATGTTTATTTTCCTTCTATAAAAGGGAGTGTTTTCGTTTTTGAAAAATATACTCCCTCGGTTTTTCTTTGTTTTCGGTTTTTGGAAGAGTTCAAACACTTTGTGGTTCGTTGAACAAGTTTGGTGGTGCTCATACTTGTTGTTTCCATTGCATCATGGGAAACAAACGTCTCACGTTCTACGCACCACCGCACCTTCGGTAGGGGACAAATTTGAAGCCTCAGAATAGTGAAGCTTTGGGTCGGATCTTCTTTGCTGGTTCGTTTCCGATTTAGTTATTGGAACGTCAGTGGATGATTTCTGCCTCCGCTCACCAGGGTCTGCCTCCGCTCCCCAGGGTCTGCCTCCGCTCGTTGGGGTCTGACCCCGCTTCTCAGGGTCTGCTGTGTGGGTCTGCCGTCAGGGGTCTGCTGTCAGGGTCTGCTCTGCTGCGTAGGTCTGTTTCTCAGCGTCTGCTGCGTGAGTCTGCCGTGAGGGTCTGCTCTGCTCACCAAGGTCTGCTCTGATCATCAGAGTCTGCTTTGCTCATCAGGTGCTGAGATTAAGCCTAATTCGGATGTCCTTTGTAACTACTATTTGATATTTGTAACAGTCTTAAAATAAATTTGACTCTGTGGATATGGGAAAAAATCCAAACACAGTTGATCCGAATCTGGCAGCCTCTTTGGCTGACCAGAATATTGTGGCAGCCCCCGTGGCTGACCAAAGTGCAGTGGCAGCCTCTTCGGCTGGCCAACTTGCTTCAGCCTATGGGCTTAATATGGCAGCCACTGTGGCTGGCCAATGAGTTGATGCCTCTATGGCTAGACAACATGTTGGACATGTGAGCCATGTCAATCCTGCTGCTGAAAAACCTGAAAAATTCACTCAAAATGTGGCAACAGAAGATGTTATTTTACTTGACCACGTTGAACCTTGCGAGGTTCCTAAAGGAAGATGCTCATGTACCCAAAGAGGGTGAGATTGATATCCAAGTGATCAGTGCGATCGATGCTTCGAAACATTCCGAATTCCTATGTCGGAATTATGTGCTGAATGGGCTAAGTGATTCCTTGTACAGTGTGTACGCCGGAATGAAAACAGCAAAATGGCTTTGGGAATCTTTAGATCGAAAATATAAAACTGAGGATGCCGGTACTAAGAAATTTATCGTATGCCGATTCCTAGATTTTGAGATGGTTGATTCTAAAACTGTGTTAAGCCAAATACAAGAACTGCAGATTATTCTAGTAGAAATTCATGCGGAGGGGATGGTTTTAAGTGAAACCTTCCAAGTAGCCTCGATAATTGAGAAACTACCATCTGGTTGGAAAGATTTCAAGAATTATCTAAAGCATAAGCGAAAAGAAATGAGCATTGAAGACTTGGTTCTTAAGCTCATAATTAAGGAAGATAACCGAGTATCTGAAAAGAGAGGAATATCTCATGAGGCCAAGGAAAATTTTGTTGAACATGGCCATAAGAACAAGAACCTCATGAACAAATGGTCAAAGATGGGACCTAAAGGATGAGTGTCCAAGAAATCCAAATTTCAAGGAAGATGCTTCAAAAATGGGTCACAAGTCTTCTGAGTGCAGACTGCCGAAGAAGAAAAAGAAACAAGAGGCTAATGTGTTGGAAAACATGACTCAAGATGTTTCAGACATTAACCTTTCTGATGTGGTTTCTGAGGTGAATCTGGTGGGTTATAACCCAAGAGAGTGGTGGATTGACACTGGTGCCACTCGACATGTGTGCTCGAACAAGAGCATATTTTCTTCATTTGAGCCTATTGGTAATGGGGAAAAAATATACATGGGAAATTCAGCAACATCTGAGATTAGAGGTCTAGGAAGGGTGATTCTGAAGATGACCTCTGGGAAATAGTTGACTTTGAATAATGTTCTGTATGTACCAGAAATACGGAAGAATCTTGTGTCTGGATCGCTTCTGAATAAGCATGGATTCCGGATGGTGTTCGAGTCTGATAAAGTAGTTTTGACTAAAAATGAGATGTATGTGGGAAAATGGTATGTAACTGATGGGCTCTTTAAGGTCAATGTAATGGTTATTAAACCCAAAAATATCAATAAAGCTAGTTCTTATGCTTATATTATTGAGTACTCTAATATATGACATGGTAGATTATAACATGTTAATTTTAATTCATTGCGGAAATTAATTAACATGAATCACATTCCCAATTTTAAAATTGATAACAAACATAAGTGTGATACTTGTGTTGAGGTAAAACTAACTAGATCATCATTTCATGGTATTGAAAGAAACTCTGAACCACTTGATCTAATTCATACCGATGTATGTGATTTTAATTCAATAAAATCGAGAGACGGTAATAAATATTTTATTACCTTTATTGATGATTGCATAAGATTTTGCTATGTGTATTTGATGAAAAACAATGACGAAGCTATAGAGAAATTTGTTCTGTATAAGAATGAAGTTGAGAACCAACTGAATAAAAGAATTAAGGAGTTTAGAAGTGATCGTGGTGGTGAGTATGTTTTTCTTTTTGAATCACTTTGTGAACAAAATGGAATCATACATAAAACCACAACTCCTTATTCACCTCAATCCAATGGGATTGCAGAATGAAAGAATCGAACATTGAAAGAGATGATGAACGCTATGTTAATCAGCTCTGGCTTACCTCAGAATAAGTGGGGAGAAGCTGTTTTATCAGCTAATTACCTTTTAAATAAGGTACCACGGAAAGAAGCAGGGAAAACTCCTTATGAGATGTAGAAAGGAAGAGTACATTCCTATAAATTTCTACGAGTGTGGGGATGTCTTGCCAAAGTAGTCATTCCTCCACCTAAGAAGGTGAAGATATGACCAAAAACTGTTGATTGTATTTTCATAGGATATGCACATAATAGTAATGCTTATCGATTTCTTGTGTATGAGTCTAATATACCAGATATTCATAAGAATACGATAATGGAGTCGAGGAATGCATCATTTTTCGAATACGTTTTTCCCTGTAAAACTAATTCGAATTCAAATATGCACAAATGGGCACATGAGACTATTATTGAAGATAGTCAGAACCAAGAACACATAAATGTTCTAGAGGATCAACAAATTGTTTAACTTGAACCAAGACGTAGCAAAAGTGCTAGAACGGAAAAAATCATTGGTCCAGATTTTCTGACATTTTACTAGAGAATGATCCTCAAAGCTATAACGAAGCTGTAAGGTCAGCTGATGGTGCTTTGTGGAAAATGTCATCAATAGTGAAATTGAATCCATCTTATAAAATCACACTTGGGAGTTAGTGAATCTTTCTCCAGGATGTAAACCTTTAGGGTCCAAGTGGATTTTCAAAAGGAAAATGAAGGCAGATGGATCAATTGACAAGTACAAAGCAAGAATTGTAATTAAAGATTATAGAAAATGTGAAAGTATTGATTACTTTGATACTTATTATCCTGTAACGAGAATAAATTCCATAAGGATGATATTTGCGATTGCAACTTTGCACAATCTTGATGTACATCAGATGGATGTGAAAACATCCTTTCTGAATGGAGATTTAGATGAAGAAATTTACATGGAACAACCTGAAGGCTTTATAGCTCCAGAACAAGAAAAGAAAGTCTGTAAGTTAGTAAAATCCTTGTATGGATTGAAATAAGCTCCGAAACAATGGCATAAAAAGCTTGACGACACCATATTGGCAAATGGTTTCACAATCAATGAATGTGATAAGTGTATTTATGTCAGAGAGATAAAAGTTGGCTATGTCATTTTATGTCTCTACGTTGATGATATACTGATTGTCGGGAGTAATGATAAAATGGTGAAATCCACCAAAAATATGCTGAAATCCAAGTTTGACATGGGTCTAGCAGATGTCATTCTGGGAATAAAGATCTCGAGAAGTTCAGATGGACTTATTCTTGATCAGTCGCACTATGTGGACAAAATTCTTAGTAAATTCAACAATGATGATTCTGTTGTGGCTAGAACTCTTTTAGATGTGAGTTTACATCTATCAAAGAATAAGGGAGATGTTATATCTCAAGTAGAATACTCGAGAGTTATTGGGAGTTTGATGAACTTATCGAGTTGTACAAGGCCTGATATAGCCTGTACAGTAAACAAACTACGAGTAATCCATGGGTTGATCACTGGAAAGCAATAGTAAGAGTACTCAGGTACTTACGTTTTACTCGTAATTATGGGTTGTACTATCATAGATATCCAGCTGTAGTCGAAGGATACAGTGATTCTAATTGGATATCTGACATGAAAGACTCAAAGTCTACCAGTGGCTATGTGTTTACACTAGCAGGTGCAGCTATATCATGGAAATCCTCCAAACAGACTGTGATAGCCAGATCTACAATGGAATCAGAATTCATTACATTAGATAAGTGTACTGAAGAAGCAGAATGGCTTCGAAATTTTCTAGAGGATATTCCAAGTTGGCCTAAGCTAGTGCCAGCAATTTGCATTCATTGTGATAGTCAATATGAAATTGGAAGGGCATATAACAATATGTATAATGGTAAGTCTAGACATATTCGTCGTAGACACAATACCGTTAGACAATTACTCTCTACTGGAGTTATTTCGATTGACTATGTAAAGTCAAAGGATAACATCGAGGATCCGCTAACCAAATGGTTAAACATAGAGTTAGTTGTGAAATCATCGAGGGGAATGAGACTAAAGCCCGTTAGATAAATGTTTATTACGAAGGAAAACACAACCTTGTTGACTGGAGATCCCAAGATCTAGGTTCAATAGGACAACCTACTCATAAATGACTTAATTGGTTCACTGTGGGGGTTACCCTCTAGTCCATTCCTATGGTGAAATGAAACAGTGATGCTCGTATGGATAAAGGTTAAGCAAAAACTTTTAATGATTCTTATGCGTCGGGAATCCGAGCATAGTATTACGAGATACTCTTAAATAAGAAATCACATATGTGAGAGAGAAGTGGGGCCGCTTCAAAGGGAATTGTACGGGGCTCATTCTTAGGAACTCTCGCAGAACCAGGTTGATGTTCATGGCCAAAATGAACATAATAATGAGAACTCAGATGTGTTAGGTAAAACATATGTGTGATATATGTTTTCCATTTACATGAACGACAGTACAGTTCAATGACATCGCATCCACTGTCAGCCCGTAAATGAGATATATTTTCACAATGGAAGGTTCAAAGGCTGAGGCCTACCTATCCTATGCAGGTGTTGAACCGTTGAACTCTTCTAGGTCAAAATAAAATGTTTTATAAAATAATTTTATTTGACGTTTTTCGCCAATTTCATTCATGTGGGGGATTGTTGGAAAATGCTTATGAGTAAGCATTTTGAGGCATAATTTTAAGCATGGTCCACTTCGTGTTAGTGGTTGTTATTGAATGATTCGGATACTCCTCCGTGAGTAGTTCGAAATGATATAATCATATGCTTAAAATGGTGCTTGGGTGAATGAGAAATGTTGCTCAAAGTTCATCATTAGTGTTGGAAAATAAAGAGAAATGTGATTGTCTCACATGGAAAAGCTAATGGAGAGAAGTTGTGTTTATATATGATTGCTCATATGTAGATGGGTAAGAGTTATAAGGCTAGAGGCTCTCTCTATGTGCGCGCGCAGGGGGGTGCAAATCAAAATCCGATCAGGCCTGACTCGTGTGCACCCGCGCGTCCTGCGTACACGAATGCCGGACCAAATTGTGCGGGCCCGACCCAGCCAATTTTTGCAAGTCTCTTTATTTTTTCCAAACCTTTTGAGTTCCATAACAGTTAATTTAATTCAAGTGAAAGGTCTCTCATTATGAGATTTAATTGGCATGTTTATTTTCCTTCTACAAAAGGGAGTGTTTTCGTTTTTGAAAAAGATACAACACACAAGGAAAAATTCTCCCTCGGTTTTTCTTTGTTTTCGATTTTGGAAGAGTTCAAACACTTTGTGGTTCGTTGAACAAGTTTGGTGGTGCCCATACTTGTTGTTTCTGTTGCATCCTGGGAAACAGACGTCTCACGTTCTACCGCACCTTCGGTGGGGGACGAATTTATTTTAAGGAGATTGTTGCCACATCAACAAGCCTCGGAATAGTGAAGCTTTGGGTCTGATCTTATTTGCTGCTTCGTTTCCGATTTGGTTATTGGAACGCCAGCGGCTGATTTCTTTCCTGCCGCTCGCTAGGGTCTGCCTCCGCTCGTCAGGGTCTGACCCCGCTTCTCAGGGTCTGCTGTGTGGGTTTGCCGTCAGGGTCTGCTGTCAGGGGTCTGCTCTGCTGCGTGAGTTTGCTTCTCACGGTCTGCTGCGTAGGTCTGCCGTGAGGGTCTGCTCTGCTCACCAAGGTCTGCTCTAATCATCAGGGTTTGCTTTGCTCATCAGGGGTTGAGATTAAGCCTAATTCGGATTTTATTTGTAACTACTATTTGATATTTGTAACCAAATATTTATAAATTTAAATATAATTAAATTTTTTATTAATAAAAAAATCGGACCAGATAAAACCCCACCCTGTAGACGCTTGGGCCGAGCTTTTCCCAAATCCGGACTAAAAAAATAATTGTCGGGCTCGGATCGGACTTATAAGCCCGTACCCGGCCCGGCCCATTGCTAATGCTTCCCCTCACAGTGTTGTTTGTCTTCTTCATTATCTGCTGTAGTCAAGGGTTGAATGTTTTAAGCTTTGGTTTAGGGCGTTAAAGAAAATTAAATTGATTTTGATTTGGGGAGAAATAATGTATGTTGTGTTGAAATCATCGATTTGGAAAATGATATATTGTTTATGAAAGTGAAAAATGTATTTTTTTTTTTATAAGTGTGGGTGGATAAATGAATTGTTGAAAGTTTATTCTGATTAAAAAAAGTTACATTACCATTTGTTTTATTACATTATAAGGGTAAAATAATATTTCCAGACAGATTTCCTAATATTTTCTTGAATAAAAAATTATAAGTGGACTAGGATTAACAATGGATCGGGTTGTGACGAGATTTATCAATCTCAATCTCGTTAATCATGATGAAAATTCGTCTTAATCTCATCCGGTTATATTTTCCGGAATAAAAAATTATATCGATCTCATTCGCATCCCATTAAATCTCATATTACCCCCTACCCCGTTAAATCACATCTCACTATCCCATTAAATCTTATCTCACCATCCCATTATCTTCATTCTGTCCCATTTAAATTTTGGGGATAAACTTTTTTATCCTTCTATTTTTAAAAAACACACATAAATATATCGTGGAAAAAGTGACTTCCTCATAATTAAATATAAAAAACCAGATGAGGGAGTTTTAGAGAGAGAAAGTGAGAGAATATCAATACTGTTCGATTAATTGATCAAAAGAGGAGCGAGAGAAAAGAGAAAAAATCTTGTTGATTATCGGAATATCGGGTGGCATAACGGTAATTAGTTACGATATCGGAGCCGGAATCGGTGTGATCTTTTTACAGAGGTGATTGATTTGATTCGTTTGTTTGTTTTTTGAGAGAGAGAGCAGGATGGTTAATTCAATGGTGGATAGAGCCACGAGTGACATGCTGATCGGCCCCGATTGGCCATGAACATCGAGATCTGTGACATGCTCAAAACGATCTTGGGTACGGGTCGTCGTTTTTTACCTTTTTTGGTCGTATTGCGTTGCGTCACAAATTTTTCAAATTGCTTTTTGATAGATTGTTGAATTTAATTGCACAATCGTTTTTATTTTCTTTTCGATAATTGGAGAAACTCTACTCGCAGGCTCACGTTACTATGAATTATTATTATTATTAGGAGAAAAAATGTCGGAAAATAGGTTCAAGTTCAATAGGGAATCGTTTTTAAGACTGATAATTATGCTTCAATCTTGAATCTGTGTGAAGGTGTTTGGTCATTTGATTGACAAGTAATTCAATTGAGGGATTGGAAAGAGATTGTGAATGGTAGAAATTATTAAAGCTTATACTCAACTGTGCGCTAATTTGGAAAAATATTCCATGTTTAGTAATTTGTATGTAAGCGATTGTGCTTATTATAAGTTATGTGCTGATGGATTATTGAAGTTGAAGTACTGACAATTGTGAGTTTTTGCTCCCACTGTGAATGCGTAGATAATTCTTGAGACTAATTAAGCAAAGTATTTGTTTTCTTTAATGTGGGAATTGGAATGTATTTTTTTTGCGGATGAATATTGATCTCTTTTTAATATCTAAACCAAAACTTGGCGTTTATGTTTCGTTTATGGTTTGGTTTATCAGGCAAGCAAAGGATGTTGTTAAAGGCATTAAAAAGCGCATTGGAAGTAGGAATTCAAAAGTTCAACTACTTGCTTTAACAGTAAGCATTCTGGGAACTTGATTTCTGTTGTCCTTTAAATTATGCAGTGTTGTTGACTGGTTGATGATGTTTATATTGATTTTCCCCCTTTCCATGTAGGGTTCATTTTGGCTTTAAGTGAAATTTAAATATTTCCTTTTCACCCCATGTGCATCCAGTTATCAACTACTTTTTAATTAATGAAATTTGACTTTTGGATGAATGTAGTCACTGCCTAGCAATGGTTTTATTTTTATCCTGACCCAGTTTTATTTACTTTTATCTTATATCTGCTTGCTTACTGGACTTTGAGAGTCAGGTTGGCTAATGAGCATAAATGCTTATATACAGTTTAAGAGGTCGGGTCAACATTTGAAGTTCAGAGTATCATGACACCTTTAATTTGTTTGAAAGAGACAGATTTGCAGTAGTAACATTTGAATACTAAATGTATTTAATGCTTAAAGATTACATTGTATTGTAGGCTTTGATGGCAGTGAGCTTGGTTTTCAAATCTGATGATTTTGTTGTGCCTTATTCGAGTATACTTCGTAAAAGGATTTATTGGGTTTGCTGATCATATTTGAAGTTTAATCTTACTCTTCAGCTATAGAATGAAAAACGAAAGTCGTATCGACATTTCATTTTGATCAATATTGTTGCACAGACAACTAAATTTACTTTATTTTGTCTGGTGGCTACATTTTAGCTGTTGGAAACAATAATAAAGAATTGTGGGGACATTGTCCATATGCATGTCGCAGAGAGAAATGTTCTTCAGGAGATGGTGAAAATAGCCAGGAAAAAGGTGAGAATGTTCCTAGAGCAATTTTTGT
>SKCR01048970.1:0-49715 GCA_019454045.1 Zanthoxylum bungeanum
GAAAAACGCTTGAACACATTGTTTGCGTGCTTAGGTGAAGTTACAATCCTAGGTTCTTCTCGTGCATAAAGTTTAAACTCTAAAATTATTATTTGTTTGCTATTTATATAATCTTTCAATTAAATTTTAGATTAATCACTCTCTTTCTCAACCAGTAGTTTAGTTTAAGTTAAGTAGGTTAGTCTTGATATTGATAAGAAAAAAATTAAGTCATTGTGGGTACGATATCCAACTTTTGTCACTGTATTACTTAAGTAATACGTGTGTTTCTAGATTTATAAAATCACGATCAATAGACTTATTCTATTTAATAAGTCAAATCCTCGCTGCCTCCTTGAAAGAGAGATGTTCTGAAACGCGAGGGCATACTTGCTCGACTGCCACCATACTTGGTATGAATAGTTTTTTGAAATTGGAAATATAATGGAATGGCATGACTTTTTCTGAAATGGCGGATTCCCCCACTACGTTACAATACCTCGTTCATTCTCTCTCTCAATATCTTTCTCAATTTAGAAAACCAGGATTTGAATTGCTATTACAATTCTTTTCTTGATTGCGGGTCAATACTATTTTATTGAAGGGTTTATTAAGTTATTACTCTTAGTATACTTATATACAATTCTATAACGGCGTGTTTGGTAAGGTACATTAGATACCTTGTATTATATTAATTAATACAATGCTGTGTTTGGCACTAAAATCTAAGCGACCGTATGGCATTAGATAATGCTGTGGTGGGCGCATTAGACAGTGATGGTGGAGGGCTCACTAAAAAATGCTACCCATAAACATTGATTAAATAACAAAAAAAAAAATTATTAGCAAGTTCTCAAATCCAAATTCAAGTCTCGCTCACAAATCCTCATGCCACAACTGTAGGACGCAAAAATCGGCGACGCTGTTCTCGGGCTCGCGGCCCGGTTGGGAGTACGGAGTAGCACGCGGGGGATTAAATCAGAGAAATAACACGGAGTCGCCACCCGGTGTAAACCGGGACAAATATTTAAGATAACACTCACCCCTGCAAGGGAAGACCTCAAACCATTGGGTTCAGAATGGTCCTTTACTTACGCCACTTGTAAGGATGTAATTTTTGAAATAATTTAATCGAATCTAACAACATACATTCCCAAGGGTATTCTATTTCTAAGCTCACATGCATAAGTACAAGGCTCATATCTAAGTTTGCATATAACCTATGTCCGAATTTGCATACAACCTATTTGCATATAACCTATGTCCAAATTCGCATGCATAAAGGTAAATTGAAATATAGAAAGCATACAACTTCATAAGCACACCATATTCATGGATACAGAAATGCAAGGAAATGGTAATTGTACAAACACGCATAAAAGTGAATCAGAATAATGGCAACCATACAATTTCATAAGCACATTGTACTTATATATGTGGGAACATAAATAAATGGCAATTGCACAATCATGCGTAATAAAGAGAAGCAATTAGGTACATAATGCAAAGAGATAACTAATGAGGAAGTTGTACATTAAAATAAACGTGCAATGATGCGATGCAAAAGATAGACAATGAAAGTGAAAGAAAAGAGATGCGACATATGCCCACATCTATATAGGACTTCGAGTGTCCGATTAAACGTATTTTACATTCAATCGAACATACTTTGTCCGGCGCGGCAAAACGTCGTGGCAAAGGTAGCCCTTCGGCTTTCTATCCCTCAAAATGGAGGACCTTTAATCCAACTTCATTTGCCCATGCGTAATGCAATATGATGCATGATTATGCAAGGAGATGTCATACATAAAACGAATAACGGAATAATAAAAGGCGCGGTAAAATATTGTCGTAAAGGTAGCCTTTTAGACTTTTCTTCCCTCAAATAGAGAACCTTTAGACCAACATATTAAGCCCATGCGCATCACATTACAATGCATATAAAATAAAGACAACAATATAGGACTTCACATGCTCAATTAAACACATCTCACATTCAACCAAACACACTTCGTCCGGCGCGGCAAAACATCGTGGTAAAGGTAGCCCTTCGACTTTCTATCCCTCAAAATGGAGGACCTTTAATCCAACTTGATTTGCCCATGCGCATTGCAATATGATGCATGATTATGCAAAGAGATGACATACATAAAGCAAACAACGGAATAATAAAAGGCGCGACGAAGTACTGTCATAAAGGTAGCCTTTTAGACTTTTCTTCTCTCAAATAAAGAACCTTTAGACCAACATAATAATCCCATGCGCATTACATTACAATACATATAAAATAAAGATAATTATATAGGACTTCGTATATTGGATTGAACATATCTCACATTCAGTCAAGCTACTTTGTCCGGCGCGGTAAAACGTCGTGGCGAGGCTTTTTATCCCTCAAAACGGAGGACCTTTAATCCAACTTGATTTGCCCATGTGCATGACATGACAATGTATAAAAAAATAAAGACAACAATATAGGACTTTGTATGCTCGGTTGGACATATCTCACATCCAACCAAACATACTTTGTCCGACGCGGAAAAGTATTGTCGTAAAGTTAGCCTTTTGGCCTTTTCTTCCCTCAAATAGAGAACCTTTAGACCAACATACTAAGCTCATGTGCACTATATCATCAATTACATAAACAACTAATGTACATAAAGTAAAAGATGAAATATAAAAGGCGGATAACAAACAAACAAGATAACAGAACGTGAAATATGTGCCGTTTGCTCAAGTGGTACGTGGAGTTGTATCCCAAGTACAGACCGCACTACCGTCCATTCGGATTCGGCTACGGAATTTACATCTGGGTTTCCATCATATATACCACAAGAGACGACACATTTTCCCATCCATTCAAAGGCCACAACATGCATCCACAAGCGACTCTCATGCGAAGAAAATAAATAAAACAATTAAAAGATAAATGAAAATAAATAAGAAAAGTGCCCTCAGGTCTAACCTTTTAAATCTTCTATTGAAAGTGCGTCACAAGGCCATCGGAAGGGCTAACACTCCACAACTCTTCTGGTTCGCTGGTTTACATTCTTTCCTCGCTGTTTCGCTGTTTGGGCTGCTGTTTTTACTCCATTTTGGTACTGTTTTACTGCTGTATTAAAGGACTGTTTGTGGTTTTTGCAGTGGCAGTTTAGGGTGCAGTTTCATGGTAAAAAGGGGACTGTTTTGGGTCTGTTTTTGCGGATTGGTTTGGGTTTGGTTTGGACTATTTTTGGATGGTTTTGGCAGTCAGTTGGGCTGTTGTTTATGTTATTGTTTTATTGGTGAATGGGATGTTATTTTAGTGGATATCATGTTTGATGATTGTCGGTTGATTTGTGTGTATGCTTGTGAGCTGAGTGAAGAGGCAGGCTTTGGTCGGTTGTTGAAATAAGGTTGGATCGTGTCAAGTTATGGGGATTTGGCTTCTTGTTGCTGTCGGTTTGGTGGGCATGTGAGGCTGTTAGTGCGTGTGTTGTATTGTGAGGGGCTGCCGAGAGCTTGGTTGCTGTCGAGTGCTGCTTCTTTACGGCAATGGACAAGTCACATTGAGGAGTCAGTGAATGTTAGAGGGCTGCTGTGCGTGCGTTGTTTTTGGTTATCGGGTCTGCGTGAGTGAAAAGAGAGAGATGAGGGTGTACGTGAGGTGAGGGCCGAAGCTGTTTATTAGGGTTTATCGTTGTTTGGCTTCCATGAGAGAGAGACGAGTCTGTCTGGTGTTTAGGGTTTGTGAGAGAGAAGGAAGGGCGTGAGTAGTTTAGGGTTTCTTTCTTTGTTTGTGCTTTGTGGTAGTGAGAGAGAGAATGGAGGGCATGAGCCGAAAGAGATTAGAGAGATGCTAGGGTTTTAGTGAGTGTAAGCGTGTGGAGAGCCTTAGGGTTGCATTTTGTGTTATTTTTATAGTTGTCAATTAGGCTTATGCATGGGTTTTGAAAAGGAAATAAATCAATTAAATTAGGGATGGATTTAATTAGTTAAAAAAGGAAAGGATAATTGTATTTTGGTGGGGGGAATATATTTAAATTTGGTGAGTGATTTATTTAATTTAGGAAGAGATTTGCTTAATTGGATTTAATTTAATTTTAATTGGTTTTAATTTTATTTAATTTAATTTGTGACTTGTTTTTTTAAATGGTTTAATTATTTTGGATTGGGCTTGGGTGAGATGGGCTTGGTGTGTGTCTGGGGTTTGGGCCAATGATGTGTTTTAAAATGGAAGTCCAACAAGCAAACCCGAAGCATAAACAAACGAATTAAGTCCAACAAAAATGTCAATTCTTGACTCTTCCATTTCGACGTCCGTTTCCCGCGACTTCCACAACTTAAAAGGTAGTGCCTCTAAATGAGACTCATCATAGGGACTTACATGCAAAAATGCAATGCCTACAGTCGCCCCCACTTTGATGGGACTTTGTGCAGTGTGTGACAATGACAATCCTATCCAAGTTGTGCAATGCATTTTTACTTACCTGGCTCGCCAGCTGCCACCTGACTTGCCTGCTGCTTCAAGCTGAGTTGATGATGCAGTGGATCTCGATCTTGGGACGTATCCCAATAACTGTAACCAACAACGGGGGCCTCGACCCTGGGATACATCCCAATACTACTGACAATATGGGTCACGACCGTGGGACGCATCCCCAAAACTGATGATGCAGTGGACCTCGATCCTGGGACGAATCCCAATAACTGCAACTGACAACGGGGGCCTCGACCGTGGGACACATCCCAATACCGCTGACAATGAGGGTCACGACCCTGGTACGCATCCCTAAAACTGATGATGTAGGGGGCCAATGACCCTGGGACGCATCCTGATAACTGCAACTGACAACGGGGGCCTCGACCCTGTGACATATCCCAATAACGTTGACAATGTGGGTCACGACCCTGGGACGCATCCCCAAAACCGATGATGCAGGGCGCCAACGACCCTAGGACGCATCCCGATAACTGCAACCGACAACGGGGGCCTCGACCTTGGGACGCATCCCGATAACATTGACAACGTGGGTCACGACCCTGGGACGCATCCCAAAACTACTGATGATGTGGGTCACGACCCTGGGATGCATTCCCAAAATTGCTGATGATGTGGGTCACGACCCTGTGACGCATCCCCAAAACTGATACTGATGTGGGCCTCGCCCCCGGGACTCATCCCCAAAACTGATGCTGATGTGGGTCACGACCCTAGGACGCATCCCCAAAACTGCTGATGATGTGGGTCACGACCCTAGGACGCATCCCCAAAGCTGCTGATGATGTGGGTCACGACCCTAGGACTCATCCCCAAAATTGATGCTGATGTGGGCCTCGCCCCTGAGACTCATCCCCAAAACTGATGCTGATGTGGGTCACTACCCTGGGACGCATCCCCAAAACTGCTGATGATGTGGGTCATGACCCTGGGACGCATCCCCAAAACTGCTGATGATGTGGGTCACGACCCTGGGACGTATACCCAAAACTGCTGATGATGTGGGTCACCCAGTCGGATACTGATGTGGGCCTCAACCCTGGACTGATACTGATTCGGGCCTCGCCCCTAGGACTCATCCCAAAACTGAAACTGATGTGGGCCTCGGCCTTGGGACTCATCCCAAAAACTGATACTGATGTGCGGGCCTCGACCCTAGGACTTATTCCCAAAACTGAAACTGATGTGGGCCTCGGCCCTAAGACTCATCCCCAAAACTGAAACTGATGTGGGCCTCGGCCCTGGGACTCATCCCCAAAACTGAAACTGACACTGATGTGGGCCTCGACCCTGGGACTCATCTCCAAAACTGATACTGATATGGGCCTCGCCCCCAAACTGATGCGGATGTGGGCCTCGCCCCTAAATTGATGCTGATGTGGGCCTCGTCCCCAAACTGATACTGATGTGGGCCTCGACCCTGGGACCCATCCCTAAAATTACTGATGATATGTATGGGCCTCGACCTTTGGATGCATCCCTCAAAACTGATACTGATGTGGGCCTCGACCGGAGACTCATCCCCAAAACTGATACTGATATAAGCCTCGGCCCACAGACTGATACTGATGTGGGCCTCGCCCCCAAATTGATACTGATTTGGGCCTCGCCCCAAACTGATGCGGATGCGAGCCTCGCCCCTAAACTTATGCGGATATAGGCCTCGACCCCAAACTGATACTGATAATGTGGGCCTCAACCCTCGGGACTCATCCCCAAAACTGATACTGATACTGATGTGTCTCCATACCCGGAATGCCATACCTGGCGAAACTGATACTGACGCTGATGTGTCTCCATACTCGGAGAGTGCCATACCTGGCAAGACTGATATTGATAATGATGTGGTTCATTTCAACATATTGTACTGCCTCTCACAAGATAATCCTGATAGTTGAACATATTTGTCCTCAACGGATGCTCCGTTTCGAAACCAGAGAACCTTCAAAGTACCTGATACAACTCAAATCCGACCGTCTGAGTGAATGATCTGAACTAGACTCCAAGTGTGTGTGTGCTAAGGCTCTTTCGCAGCTTCACCCTTAAGTAAGCCAACTAGATGATTTTGTCTCGGAGAACCGGATCAATGGGTTTAACCAACCTAGATGTCTTGATCACACTCTGTGATTACTTCCACGTACTCAAAGTGATATGGTTTTCTTCTTTTTTTCTTTTGTCTCTTTCTTTTCTTTCTTTTCTTTCTTTTTTTTTCTTTCCTTCTCTTTTTTCGACACACCTACCCTTTAAGGTAGCATTTCTCCTTATGGTGATCATAATACTCGCCCATGGGTAGCTTCACGCTTATCGGTTATAGGCGGTTTATTTTTTTCTTTTTCTTTTCATTGCAGATACTTTCTCAACCATATCATATATCGTAGCATAAGTAAACCAGGATGGACATCCAGGCAAACAGTCATTCACTGATCCATCGTCTCTTCAACTAGACATCTTGTCGACTACTCAGGCTTCCACCACTAAGATCCCGTGATCAAGTGCTCGCAAGTCTAGCTGAGATCAACTATTCAGAATACCGGATGAGAGCACATCTCGCACTTATCGTTTCTAAGGTTTCTCCCTACAGTAAACAATTTCATCACCGGACATATGCCTAACCATCAAGGACTTCTCTCTCTGTTTTTTTTCACTCACTCCACAGAATTCTTCCTTTCAACCGCTGATAATGTGGGCTTTACCCCTCTGGGATCCATTCCTGAAACTTATACTGGTATGGGCCTCAACCCTGGGATTCATTCCTGAGACTAATACTGATGCGGGCCTCAACCCGGTGATTCATTCCTGAAACTGATACTGATTCTGATTCATTCCTGAGACTGATGTGGGCCTCAACCCATGATTGATTCCTAAAACCGATGACACTGTACTGTTACTGCTTCTGATTGGCTTACATTTGCCGCTTTCTTTTTTTCTTCTTTGAAACCTGTGAATACAAAATAAAAAAAACACAAAAAGGAATGCAAAATACGTTACGTGTATGCATGTATGCATGAATGAGTTTCCTATCCCGTTGGGTTAGGTCGTCCGCCAATTCCCTTGGTGACTGCTTGGTCTTCTCTTCTTTGTCGTACAATTTTCTGTTCCTCGATTTCCTTTCCCCGATATCCATGTTTGCTAAACTCTTTTTGACAAATTTTTTTTTCTAACCCAACAGACATCTCATGCGTGTATGCATGAGATGCATGGGATGCGTGTGATGCATGGAATATATAATTCGGCCCATTACCATTTTTAAAGTATTCAATCCTGTTATTGCGCGGTGCAAACTTGTCCCAGTTGAAAAGGCCCAACAGGTTTACACCTTTGCGATAACATGGTTAAACAACTTCAAATGATAAGGGGCCCAAACATAGGATAGCTCATCGTCATTTTAGAAACTTTTAGCCCAATTTTCATAGGATACGAACTCGTCCCAGTTTAAATGGCCCAACAAGTCCGCATTTCTGACACAACTCACAATCACTACAAGACATTATTTCGGGGCCGATTCTCTATCCCCAGTGGAGTCGCCAGACTGTAGGACACAGTAATCGGGGATGCTGTTCTCGGGCTCGCGGCCCGGTTGGGAGTACGGAGTAGCCCACAGGGGACTAAACCGGAGAAATAACATGGAGTCGCCACCCGATGTGAATCGGGACAAAGATTTAAGGCCGCACTCACCCCTCGCAAGGGAAGACCTCAAACCATTGGGTTCGGAATGGTCCCTTACTTACGCCACTTGTAATGATGTAATTTGTGCAATAATTTAATCGAATCTAGCAACATACATTCCCAAGGGTATTCTATTTCTAAGCTCACATGCATAAGTACAAAGCTCATATCCAAGTTTGCATATAACCTATGTCCGAATTTGCATACAACCTATTTGCATATAACCTATGTCCAAATTCGCATGCATAAAGGTAAATTGAAATACGGCAAGCATACAACTTCATAAGCACACCATATTCATGGATACGGAAATGCAAGGAAATGGTAATTGTACAAACACGCATAAACGTGAATCAGAATAATGACAAGCATACAATTTCATAAGCACATTGTACTTATACATGTGGGAACACAAATAAATGGCAATTGTACAATCATGGGTAATAAAGAGAAGCAATTAGGTACATAATGCAAAGAGATAACTAATGAGGCAGTTGTACATTAAAATAAACGTGCAATGATGCGATGCAAAAGATAGACAATGAAAGTGAAAGAAAAGAGATGCGACATATGCCCACATCTATATAGGACTTCGAGTGTCCGATTAAACGTATTTTACATTCAATCGAACATACTTTGTCCAGCGCGGCAAAACATCATGGCAAAGGTAGCCCTTCGGCTTTCTATCCCTCAAAATGGAGGACCTTTAATCCAACTTGATTTGCCCATGCGCAATGCAATATGATGCATGATTATGCAAGGAGATGTCATACATAAAACGAATAACAGGATAATAAAAGGCGCGACAAAGTATTGTCGTAAAGGTAGCCTTTTAGACTTTTCTTCCCTCAAATATAGAACCTTTAGACCAACATACTAAGCCCATGCGCATCACATTACAGTGCATATAAAATAAAGACAACAATATAGGACTTCACATGCTCAATTAAACACATCTCATATTCAACCAAACACACTTCGTCTGGCGCGACAAAACATCGTGGTAAAGGTAGCCCTTCGGCTTTCTATCCCTCAAAATGGAGGACCTTTAATCCAACTTGATTTTCCCATGCGCATTGCAATATGATGCATGATTATGCAAAGAGATGACATACAGAAAGCAAACAACGGAATAATAAAAGGCGCGGTGAAGTACTGTCATAAAGGTAACCTTTTCGACTTTTCTTCTCTCAAATAGAGAACCTTTAGACCAACATAATAAGCCCATGCACATTACATTACAATACATATAAAATAAAGATAATGATATAGGACTTCGTATGTTGGATTGAACATATCTCACATTCAGCCAATCATACTTTGTCCGGCGCGGCAAAACGTCGTGGCGAAGGTAGCCCTTAGGCTTTTTATCCCTCAAAACGGAGGACCTTTAATCCAACTTGATTTGCCCATGCGCATGACATTACAATGTATAAAAAAATAAAGACAACAATATAGGACTTTGTATGCTCGGTTGAACATATCTCACATCCAACCAAACATACTTTGTCCGGCGCGGCAAAGTATTGTCGTTAAGGTAGCCTTTTGGCATTTTCTTCCCTCAAATAGAGAACCTTTAGACCAACATACTAAGCCCATGCGCACTATATCATCAATTACATAAACATCTAATGTACATAAAGTAAAAGACGGAATATAAAAGGTGGATAATAAACAAACAAGATAACATAACGCGAAATATGTACCGTTTGCTTAAGTGGTACGTGGAGTTGTATCCCAAGTACAGACCGCACTACTGTCCATTCGGATTCGGCTACGGAATTTACGTCTGGGTTTCCATCCTATATACCACAAGAGATGACACATTTTCCCATCCATCCAAAGGCCACAACATGCATCCACAAGCGACCCTCAGGTCTAACCTTTTAAATCGTCTTTTGGAAGTGCGTCAAAAGGCCGTCGGAAGGGCTAACACTCCGCAACTCTTCCGGTTCGCTGGTTTACGTTCTTTCCTCGCTGTTTCGCTGTTTGGGCTGCTGTTTTTACCTCGTTTTGCTATTGTTTTGCTGCTGTATTAAGGGACTGTTTGCGGTTTTTACAGTGGCAGTTTAGGGTGCAGTTTCACGGTAAAATGAGACTGTTTCAGGTCTGTTTTTACGGACTGGTTTGGGGTGGGTTTGGAATGTTTTTGGATGGTTTTGGCAGTTAGTTGGGCTGTTGTTTCTGTTATTGTTTTATCGGTGAATGGGATGTTATTTTAGTGGCTATCGTGTTTGATGATTATCGGTTGATTTGTGTGTATGTCTTGATCGTGCGTGGGGACGTGTGGCCTGTGAGCCGAGTGGAGAGGCAGGATTTGGTCGGTTGTTGAAAGAAGGTTGGATCGTGTCAAGTTATAGGGATTTGGCTTCTTGTTGCTGTCGGTTTGGTGGGCAGGTGAGGCTGTTAGTGCGTTTGTTGTATTGTGAGGGGATGCCGAGAGCTTGGTTGCTGTGGAGTGGTGGTTCTTTACAGTAATGGACAAGTCACATTGACGAGTCGGTGAATGTTAGAGGGCTACTGTGCATGCGTTGTTTTTGGTTATTGGGTCTGCGTGAGTGAAAAGAGAGAGATGAGGGTGTATGTGAGGTGAGGGCCGAAGCTGTTTATTAGGGTTTATCGTTGTTTGGCTTCCATGAGAGAGAGACGAGTCTGCATGGTGTTTTGGGTTTGTGAGAGAGAAGGAAGGGCGTGAGTAGTTTAGGGTTACTTTCTTTGTTTGTGCTTTGTGGCAGTGAGAGAGAGAAGGAAGGGCATGAGCCGAGAGAGATTAGAGAGATGCTAGGGTTTTAGTGAGTGTATGCGTGTGGAGAGCCTTAGGGTTGCATTTTGTGTTATTTTTATAGTTGTCAATTAGGATTATGCATGGGTTTTGAAAAGGAAATAAATCAATTAAATTAGGGATGGATTTAATTAGTTAAAAAAGGAAAGGATAATTGTATTTTGGTGGGGGGGATATATTTAAATTTGGTGAGTGATTTATTTAATTTAGGAAGAGATTTTCTCAATTGGATTTAATTTAATTTTAATTGGTTTTAATTTTATTTAATTTAATTTGTGACATGTTTTTTTTAAATGGTTTAATTATTTTGGATTGGGCTTGGTGTGTGTCTGGGGTTTGGGCCAAGGATGTGTTTTAAAACGAAAGTCCAACAAGCAAACCCGAAGCATAAACAAATGAATTAAGTCCAATAAAAATGTCAATTCTTGACTCTTCCCTTCCGACGTCCGTTTCCCGTGACTTCCGCAACTTAAAAGGTAGTGCCTCTAAATGAGACTCATCATAGGGACTTACATGTAAAAATGCAGTGCCTATAACAACATCACCGTGACTTCATCTTCTTTATCATTGACCCTCTAGTTGTAGATCTTACGTCATCACCGGCACCGTCACTACTGGTTGTAGATTTTACGTCATTGTCGTCGATGATATCAATTGCTTCTTACTTCTTTTCCACTGTAGATCTTCTTCTTAGCTACTTGGGGTAGTTTGTTATGACTAGGGATGGCAATGAGTGGGTTGGGTACGGGTTTGTCATTACCAAATCCGCACCCGCATATGTAAATAAATTACCAAACCCGCACCATACCCGCTGCGGGTTTTAATTTTTATTACCAAACCCGCACCTGCACCCCCACCCGCACCCGCTCCCGCATATAAAAATAAATTATCAAACCTGCACTGGTACCCAACAGATTTTTTGTGGGTTTTTAAAATATTGAATTCCCTTACTCTCTTAATAATATAATATTTTTAATTAAACATTGATATTTTTTCATAACATACAAAAAAATGTATTTGACAGTTTGCAAATTATTACACATAAATAAAAGTTTAAAATATTTATAACAAATATCAAATTCATATTATCACAATTACATCCATGAATCACTAGCTGAATATCCTTCATTATGTTAAATTCATATCATCAAAATTATTGAACCATGATCAAAAGCAATTCAAAAATATTAAGAGAGAGCAATTCAAAAATTGTAACTTAGTGAGTCATTTTATATGAGAGATTTTTTTGCCCTAAAAATATAAAACAAAAAAAGAATTAAATTTGCGGGTAGCGGATACCCGCAATGAGTATCCGCTAGTTTTGCTTAATTACCAAACCCGCACCAAATCCGCAATGGGTTTTATTTTAAATTACCAAACCCGCACCAAACCCATTTAAATATTTACCAAATCCTACCCATTTCGGGTGGGTTTTTGCGGGTTTTTGGGAGAAATTGCCATCCTTAGTTGTGACTATATTGACTTTAGATTAACTGATTCTATGTTGTGGGTACTTGAGCACCATGATTTCTTCGTTGAAGGGGATGTTTATTGATAGCGATTTTCACACGTTACGTAAGCGCACATATCGTTCAAGTAGTATAAAACATTATCGATCCCATGAGGACTTATCACCTACGTTATTAATTGTTAAGACTAATGACCTACGAGTATCTAATTAAATTAAATGTGATTTTATTTTGAGTTTGAACTAAAGCTAATGCAAATAAATATAAATTGGAAGTTTGTAGAGATAATCAAATAGAGAAAGCATCCAGGGTTGTGAATCTACCCAATATTATCCTAAAGATGAATTGGTTGTCCTATATTTATGTAATATATTGGTTTATTAACTTGGAACACTAACATATCCACAAGCCTCTTTCGATGGTTGAGTGAAAATATCCAAAGTAAATTAATTAACTATATTTATATGTTAACTAAATCACCCTAAATTCATTAAGAATAAGTTCCAATTATGGCTACACCCGCCCTACAGGTATATTTCTATCATGGAAGGAAATCCTTAAGATGAGATCGTGTGCTATTTAATCTAAGGCTAAACCTAAAATTCTTTTGTCAAGTTCATCTAAGTTTACCACATCAATCCTAATGGTGATCAGGCAACAAGAAGCATTAAGCATAAGATTTAATAAATAAACCACAACATCACACAAAATATAAGAAAATCAATTTATAAGTTCATAAATATGGGTTTCATCACAACCATAGATTAGAGGTTTAGTTACTACACATGCTCAAAAACTCTAAATAATTAAACAAAGATAAACAAAATATTAAGGAAGTAAAGGAAAGAAGAAACTATGTCGAGATTGCCAGTCCTTCGCTTCTTCCTGTTGAGTTCCTGTGATGTGCTCATTTGATGTGTTCTTGGCTTCTCCTTGAAAAATCTCTTTTGGAGGCTGTAATTTTAGGTTATGAAAACTATTTCTTCTAATTTTTTTACATGCCTCCTTTTATAATGTCTCAGTCTTATTAACTTAAATAAATTAAATCCTCAATGCTTCATGATTCTTTATATTTTTTGTCATTTAATTTAATTTGTTTCCAAATTAAATTATTTCTTCAATTGCTTTCCTTATAGCATGAGAATTTCCCATTTAAAAGCTTTTATTACCCTCTTTCACTGCTTATTTCCAAAACCTATTTAAATTAACAAAATAAAATAAATTAAGACAAAATAAATAAAATAAATTATAAACTAACTTAAAATTAAGTAAAAAGGTAACGAAATAATAGATAAAATATAAGCTCATCAATTACCCCCAAACTAATACTTTGCTTGTCCTCGAGCAAAAGCTAAAAGAAATAAAATAATAAACAAAAAAAAACTAATTAACCTAAGCCACTTTCGTATGGATCACGATTGCATTTAACGTATGTAACAAGCCTTTAAACCCCTAGGTGGGCCTAGTGGATGAGTTATAGTCTTGTGAGGGCTTACAACGACGACACCCACAAATGTCTTTTAACACACATGCGCATTCACATAAAAATAAAACAGTCTTGGTAGTTATATACATTATTGTCCTCAACGAATGCTCAGTAATGAAACTAAAGAACTTTCAAAGTATCCAACGCAGCTCAAATCCAAATTTTTGAATAAATTATCTAAGTTAGACTCACAATGTGTGTGTGTGTGTGTAAAGTTTTGGTCACAGATCGAATCCTAAGAAAGCCAACTCATTGATTTTGTCTCAAAATTTGGAATCCGATGGGTCAAACCAACCTAGATATCTGAAAAATTCTCTTTATTTGCCCATTAAGCTCGATATGGTATGACTTCTCTTTTTCTTTATCTTTTGACTCACCTACCCTTTAAGGTAGCATTTCTCCTCATGGTGGTCCTAACACTCACCCATGGGTAGCTTCACGCTTATTGGTTATAGGTGATATATTTCTTTTTTTTTTTCGATTATGATTTTTTTTCTTCTCTATTCTTCAAATTTTTTTTCCAAAAGATCTCTTTCATTTTTTTACATATCATATATCATAAATAATTACAAATAGAGATAGATATCTAAGCAAATGATCATTCATCTTCAAAATTTTCTCCAACTAGTCATTTTTCCATCTTCATAGGTTCTTACTGCTAGAAACCTATTGTGTTGTTATACGAGTCTAACCTATATCACCTACTCAAGGCATCATATAAAAGTAAATTGAGCACTTATCGTTTCTAAGATATCATCATAAAGCAAACAAACTCACCATGTGAACTATGTTTCATTACCACAAGACAAGATTTTTTTATAGAAGTAATTAACTGACACAACACATGCATACACCCCTAAACTTAAAATTTGCATTGCCCTCAATGTAAAATAAGCTTAAAGCAGAAGAGAAAGGAACAATACTACCGTGCATGGGGTGTACCATTCTTCGATGCCTTTAGGTCTCGAGTTGCGATGCCACATGTAGCAACACGACACACTCCTGGTTTAATTTCTGATTAGACTCTGGCTGGGCGAACAAGATGGGCTGTGTCAGTATCTGCATAATTACACATGCAACATTATTAAACACACAAATAACACGAAAAAATAAAATAAAATAATTAAAGATAAAAATTAATAAATAAAATAAATAAACTAAAAATAATTACGTGGGTTGTCTCTCCGCTAGCGCTAAGTTTAATGTCTTCAGCCAAACGTAACCACCTAATTGGTCATGATGGTTCCCTTGGAAGCATAGTTGCTCAAGATAGGACCGCCCAATGCTCACTCATTTGTTTCCCATGGGATGACAAGAACTCAGTATCTTGCGGCAGTGTTATGTCTACGTACTGTACCTTAGGATCTATCAACGGTTCAACAAATGTCTCCATCCGCGGATCACTTCTTACGAGTGATGGCAGTTCGCCAACATACATATTCAACTCATCAGTTCTTTTGTTTGCACAGAATGGTTGCGGTGGCTTCATTTCAAACCTATCATAGCCATGATCCAAGTTGACCCCTTCCGAACTTTCATCACCAATGCTATCTATCCTGTGACATTTTTCATCATTTTGCGGGCATGACAAGGCTTTGAAGACATGAAAAGTCACCTCTTGATCTTGTACTCGTATAGTCAGCTCACCCTTCTGCACGTCAAACAATGTTCTGCATGTTGCTTGTTAGGGTTTATAGGGAATTACCGGGTTAACGCAGTGGAACACGAAAAATCAAAATTTTCCGATTTCAAAACTTTTTCTTGGATCAATTAAATAAACTTATTTATTTAATTAACCAATACTTAAAATCTAAAATTGTAACCCAAGAAATCGAATTTTTTATAATTACCGAATTGACCTCAAAGTTTGTATTTTATCCATTTTGTTCCTTAAATTGTCATATATATATTTAAGTGATTCCAAATCAATCCCAAAATGATTTATACATATCCAACACATTAAAATAAAAACTGAAACAAAAAATTCCATTTTTTTTGTAATTGCCGAAACAACCCAGTATTTCCAAGATTTACAATTTGGTCATTTTTTGTTCAAAACATGTCAAGATCAAATCCAATCAATCCCAAATTTAATATACATCATATTAAATCACATATATGAAAAGCCCCAAATTTGAAAAGGGTTATGAACCCTAATATTTCAAATTATCCAAATGTCCAAATTTCACCAAATTAATAAAATCCAACACTTTAATTCAACCTTTACTACACCAAACAAGTCTCACCATCATGAAACAACTCAAGAATAATTCTAGGTCATCAATGAGTGGCTTATCAACTCTGGAATGGCAACATCAACATCAAATGGCTAAAAGAGAGCTTAAGAACTTATTTCAAGCTCACTTTATTCATCAAACATGCAAGCATCTTTCAAACAAGTTCCAACCATTTAATTATAAATTAAAAGAGTATATAAAACATCCTATCAACAAAAATTGAAGCTAAGAATATTAAAAATAATTTCTTAGTTGAAAACGTTTAAGAAAGACTTACAAAAAATCAAGTTTTCCAAGCTTTTCTTTCTTTGTTCTTCAAATTTCTCTCAAACCCTTTTGTAATTATTTTGGTAACTTGTTATTATGAAAACCAAAAATGAAACCAAAAATCTTATATAATTTCCCACATTGGCCGAAACTAGAAGAAAAACAAATACAAGATATTTTCAATTTTGTTTCCAAAAATTAAATGGTAATTGACTTTTAGATTACTTGTTCTATTTGATAACCTTTATCAAAAAGTAAATCCAACAAGTGTTACCAACCAAATCATGCCATTTCCTAACATTAATCATGACAAAGATATTTATTATTTTAATTAATTTAATTATTTAACAATTAAATAATTAAATACAAATATCTTAAATATATGTATTATATTTACATTAAATATCTCAAATACATATATTAATGATATATGTCAAATATCATAATTTGACAATTAATTAATGTGTATTTAATAATATCAAATATTATATACAAACACACATTAATTAGGAAATGACCATTAAGTCCCTTCGTATTTATTTTTTCGTGTAACTGTTAAGTGATTTATAAATAAACAGTAGTATTCACAAAAGTTACCCTAGTGCTCTACGAGTATATTTCATTAGTGAGACTCTTTAGGTTCAGACATATCTGTCACGGAATCCAATTTCGTGGCCATAATCTACCTACCCGTAAATTATGACGAACATGGATAAACTCTCTGAACCATACAGGTCGTGGTCATTACATACGTATAATCCCTCCGTCACAGGTATCCGGATTATTCCAGAGATATAGATATAAACGTCAAATTTCTATAGATATAATCACACCGACGTTTCTATTAGCAATCCCTTAATATTACTTAGAACTAATTTCTACAGACTACCACGGCCCATAGATTTAACAGATTGCTAATTTCATATTGAATACCTATGACTCTGTACACAGAACTGACAGATCATTTCTTAAAACACAGAATATCTTGAGCATCAGTCCACACCCAACGAACAAGCTGAGGTTTGATCTAAATAGATCGGTGACGTGACTACCATCTAAGTGTGGATGATAACTCATATATCCACAGTGGTATCTCAAGTAAAAGAATCACTATGCTCACTCAACCTGAGAAGATTGTTATTGATGTTGGTCTACCATCCATTAAAAATCTTCAGTGAGTCGTTCAGTGTTTATCCGCTACAAACACCTACACGTCTATACGAGTCTCCAAGACTCATGGTTCATTAAGAAACCATCGGAATCCAAGATTCCAATATACGACATGTACCAGTCTCAACGAGTTTACTTTACTGACCAAGTAGTGTAAACCCTGACTAGGATCAGTCTAAGAATGATAACGTCATGATACAACTCAATGTCAATTGCGACACTTTTGCAACAATATCATAACTAATCATTCTAAGGTCTGTTATATATTTACCATATAAAAGAGGATGTTATATGATAGAAACTGTTTATTATATTCATAGTAAAATGTTACATTAGTATTTACAGGTAAATACATAATTAAATTGGCGCTCAGAGCACCAACCCTAACAAAATCTCGCACTTGCTCTGGTGCCAATATCGATTGTATCTAATATCAATCGACTCCACATGTTTATCAAATAAATTTGGAGGTATGGCCTTGGTAAGCGGGTCTGTTATATTATATTCACTCGGTACCTTGCACATGATAATGTCCCCTCGTGACACAATCTATCGAATGATGTGGTACTTTCATTCCACATACTTCGACTTCTGATGCGCCCTTGGTTCTTTTGCTTACACAATGGCTCCAGGTATTATCACAGTATAACGAAATCTGATTCTCGATACTTGGGACTACTCCCAATTCTGTGATAAATTTCCTAACCCATACAGCTTCCTTTGAAGCTTCAGAAGCTGTAATATATTCTGCCTTTGTGGTGGAATCAACTGTCGACCCATGTTTGGAACTCTTCCAACAGACTGCACCTCTGTTAAGGGTAAACACAAATCCTGATGTAGATTTTCTATCATCAGGATCCGATTGGAAATCAAAATGTGTATACCCATTAACTTACAGTTCGTTTCCTCCATAAATAATAAACTTATCCTTAGTACCTTTAAGATACTTGATGATATGTTTAATGGCCATCCAATGGTCATTTCCTGGATTGGACTGATACCTGCTGATCACACTGACCACGAAGTTGATATCAGGCCTAGTACAAAACATGGCATACATGATGCTGCCCAAACACGAAGTATAAGGCTGATTAGACATTCTAATCTTCTCATCTTCTATTTGTGGACACATCTTCTTTGAAAGATGTAAGCCATGTCTGAACGGTATGTTTTCTGTCTTATAGTTACCAAAATTATACCGTTCTAAGATCTTATCTATGTATGTTGATTAGGATAACCCAATAAACTTCATTTCTCTATCTCTATAGAGTTTTATGCCTAAGACATAAGAAGCTTCACCCAGGTCCTTCATGGAGAAGTTCTTACAGAGGTAAGCTTTGACGCCTTGCATCATCCCGATATCATTCCCAATGATAAGGATGTCATCAACATAGAGAATTAAAAAGACCACCATACTCCCACTGGCCTTCTTAGAAACACATGATTCTTCTGAATTCTTGAGAAAACCAGACAATTTGATTATCTCAATGAATCGAAGATTTCAACTTCGTGAAACGTGTTTAAGTCCATAAATGGACTTCTTCAGCCTTCATATTATGCCCGAGTTCTCGCTGGATGCAAAACTCTTCGGTTGTTCCATATAGATTTCTTCATCAACAAACCCATTTAAAAAATCCATTTTGACATCCATTTTCCAAATCTCGTAATCATGGTAAGCGATAATAGACAACAAAATCCTTATAGACTTTAGCATTGCTACTAGCGAAAATGTTTCATCGTAGTCGACACCAGGTCGATGCGAGTAACCTTTAGCTACCAGTCGGGCCTTAACGGTTTCAATATTTCCATCTAGCCCACGCTTCCTTTTATAAATCCATTTACAACCGATAGAAACAATTCCTTTAGGAAGCGGAACCAAGTTCTAAACTTGATTCTCATGCATTGAGTCTATCTCAGATTTCATGCTGTCTTGCCACTTCACGGAGTCGATATCCAACATCGATTCTTTATAGGTAAAAGGGTCAGTCTCTTCCACTAAGAGAACATCGAGACTATTTTCTTGTATCAAATATAAGCATTCAAGAGGTCTAGATACCCTTTGTGACCTACATAGTGTGTGTGTTGAAGGTTCTTCATCTTCTTGAACTTCAGGTTCCTCCGTTGGTTTATTGGTATCATGTTGTACTTCATCAAGTTCAACATGTCTATGATCACCACATTCAGACAAAAACTCTATCTCTAGAAATTTTATGAAGCGAGCTACGAATATATTTGAATGCCCAGTTGTAACATCCCCGATCTGGGAGATGTTACCGACAGGGGATAGCTGCACTAACCCCATAAGCCTCTGACTAATAATAATAGAATCTAATATACTTTTCTTTATATATATATATCTATACTCTGAGTGGGACCGTAGCTCAACTCGAAAACAAAGAAAATAAACTCAATATTAATTACTGTATTTAATAATAATCAATTTACAATGACTACACCTGACTACGACTTATACAAGACTCACACTTGACTATAACTGAACTCTCACTATGTTTCTGACTCATATTGGTGGACTCCAACCCTTGTGACTGCATCAGTATCCATCCTCCCGAGCTCGTCCTCCAAGAATCCTGCAAAACATAAAAACTAGAGTGTGGGGTTAGATCGTTATTCGATCTAAGTGAGTAGACTAAAAACGAAAAACTATTATAAAATATTTGGTTCTAAAACCAAAAACTCATAAGATAACTTTATAAGAAAACTGGTTTCTATTTTTAAAACTCTGAACTTCTTTCTTAAAATCTCTTATAAAACTTTTGTTTCGGGAAAACTTTCTTTTCTAAAACTCTTTGAAAACTATGTCTGAAATCTGAAAACTCGGTCAGAAATTTGTATCTCTATTTGAAAACATGACGTATGAGGGCGTTACGTATCGCCGTCCCCCCCATACACCTAACTATAGTCAGCAGTGAAAATCCATGACTTTGGGGCGTTACATAACGCCGTCCCCCAAAGCATGCCACAACAGTCTCTGAAACTAGTGGTCTTGGGGCATTACGTATCGTCGTCCCCCAAGCCACAATCTAGAACTGGGGGTGCAGATCTATGCTACCACCCAAACTCTGAAACTAGGGTCTAGGGGCGTTACGTATCGCCGTCACCTTAGCCCTGCTCTAGGATCTGAGGGCGTTACGTATTGCCGTCCCCTAAGTCCTCTACATGTGCACATGTCTCTGTTCGTCAATTCCAAACTCTATCAAGTTGCATACTGGGGTGAGTTTTTACCTAATGCCCCGAAAAAACATGAAAACCATACTTTAAATCATAAACTGTAAACAGTGTTTTCAGAAAATCTTTTACTTTCTCTAAACATAACTATTTATGATCAATAACTGAAAACAAATTCTTCTAACGTCTTAAAGCGTAAAATATAAGTCTGAAGCAAAAAAAAAAAAAATAGTTTTAAAGAAAAGTGTCCACTCACAGTGCTATGGCAAATCGAGAGTGATTCACGGTGTGGGAGACCTTCTAGTATCCTGACATTAATCTAAGATCCATACAATAGTTAGTTTCCATAACTCGGAATATATTCATATGACATAAAAGAATATAAAATACATGGACACATAATATTGCCAAAAATTGGAGATATCTATGGCATCTATGAATTTTACGGACTTAGGTTTGGAGTTATGCAAGTGCGGTAGCGGAAACTTATTTTACGTTAATCGTTAGAAAATTCACTGCATGACACCCAACTTTGGAAATTCGCTACAATTAATAGGAAATGAATCTGAAGTTAAATTTTTAAATAAAATGGTCCTTTATGTATCAAGTTTTTGTTGGTTTTTACGGATCTTAATTCTGATTTCAGAAACTCAAGTTATAGACCGAAATTGAAGGGCTACTGGGGCAGCAGGTCGCCCGACTTAAAAAATTCGGTCCGATCTCTTCTTAATTCCAAAAATTCTAAATTTTGGATATGTTACTACCTTATATGTCTAGTTTTTCCAGAAATTTACGCTTAATCAATCGGACATCATAAAATTGACTTACAAGTAAATCTTTATAGCCTGTGTGGAATTTGACTTCACTAAAATTTACTGCCCAACATACCAATTTCACCACTCTCTTGACTTTATTTAATTTACACACAAGCAATTCTTATTATTCTCACCACCAGCCATTAAAAAATATTGTCAATTCACAAAACATAATTTTCCAACACATTTATACAAAATAAGCCAAAGACTTTAACCATTCACCTTTGAGTTATTAACTCCAAAGAATTTAAAATCATGCTATAACATCTTTTAATACATGAACTTTAACAATTTATCATCAAATCAAAAAAAGCAACTCCCTCCAATATGTTAAGAAATTTGGCTACATACCCATTTTTTCACCTTGAAATTTTTTTATCCAAACTTAGGCATAAACTACTCCAAACAACATCATAAACGTAACATATTAAACTCAAACATCATCAAATTCCATTATTCTTACGAAATAAATCAACTTGAATAAAAATCTAAAACTACCCAAACACCCATTTCATCAACCCAAAATTATCCAAACTCCATTAATTCAAGTCACCACAATCTTCCGACACTTCCATACTAAAAAAAAAAAAACAATATACAATACATCACCCTACACTCAATTTAACATACATTATATACCAATTTAATCTTCTAATCTTATATTCCTAACTCATCTCCAAACTTAAAGATTCTTATGAAATTGGGGTAACACACAACAACCAATTCCCAAACTTATATATTCACCAATTGGAACCTCAAACATGTGATTATCATTATTAAATCATTCATACCATCAAAAATCAAAAACTCAAGATTTGGGTCATGGATTCTTACCTTTCTTTTTCTTGGTTTTCCTTCACCTCCAAGGCCTCCAATGGTTGTTTTCTACCTTCCTTTATCTTCTTTCTTTCTTCATCTTCTTCTTCTTTTCTTCCTTTCTTCTTCTTCTTTCCTTCTCTTTCTCTTACGTTTTTCTTCTTCTTCTCTTTTACATTTTAACTTCTTTATTTCTTTTGTGAATTAGTGAATAGTGGAACCTTTAAATATGGGGACTTAAATGATATAGGGAATAGTGTAGAAGAATATAGAAAAATGGAGAAGTTTTGAGATTTTGTCACTTGGGTCTGAAATCAATATTCATCCAAAATTTCACCCGCTTCTGGTTCGAATTTGAGAACATTTGCAACGCGGAAGTTGTCGGTCTCGGCTTTCTGATAATATAAAATCCATAAAATTTGGAGATCGTTGTAGGACACAGAAATTGGCGACGCTGTTCTAGGCTCGCAGCCTAGTCGGGAGTACTGAATAGCCCACGGGGGACTAAATCGGAGAATAAAGGAGTCGCCACCCGGTGTGAATCGGGAAATGATTTAAGGCCGCACTCACCCCTCGCAAAGGAAGATCTCAAACCGTTGGGTTCGGAATGGTCTCTTACTTATGCCACTTGGAATAAAATGATTTAATCGAATCTACGCAACATATATTTCCAAGGGTATTTTATTTCTAAGTTCACATGCATAAAGGTAAATCGGAATAACGGCAAGCATATAATTTCATAAACACATTATACGGAAACACAAGTAAATAATAATTGTACAAGCATGCATAATAAAGAGAGAAAATTAAGTGCATGACGTAAAGAGGCAATTGTACATCGAAATAAACGTGCAATGATGCGGTGCAGAAAACGAGATAGATAATAAGGATGAAAGGGAAGAGATGCGACATATGCCCACATTTATATAGGATTTCGAGTGCCTGATTGAGCGTATCTCATGTTCGATCAAACGTACTTTGTCTGGCGCGGTAAAACGTCGTGGCAAAGGTAGCCCTTTAGGCTTTTCATCCATAGAAGCGGAGGACCTTTAATCCAACTTGATTTGCCCATGCGCAATACATTAGAATGCATAGAAAATAAAGACAACCATAATATCGAACTACCTATGTCCGATTAAACATATCTCACATTCAATCGAACACACTTCGTTCGACACGGCAAAACATCATGGCAAATGTAGCTGTAGGACACAGAAATCGACGACGCTGTTCTAGGCTCGCGGCCTAGTTGGGATTACGGAATAGCCCGTGGGGGAACTAAACCGGAGAAATAACATGGAGTCACCACCCGGTGTGAACCGGGAAAATGATTTAAGGCCGCACTCACCCCTCGCAAGGGAACACCTCAAACTATTGGGTTCGGAATGGTCCCTTACTTATGCCACTTGTAATGAAATGATTTGTGCAATAACTTAACCGAATCTACGCAACATATTCAAGAATAACCTATACCTAGTTTGCATTCAAGAGAATAAATCCTATGTATAAGTTTACATGCTTTAAAAATAAGTCATCATAACGGCAAGCGTACGATATCACACAATAATCTCATGAGCATGTTGAATTATCAAACACGAAAAATAAATAACAACTTAAACATAAACGTAAATTAAACTCCTATTGCGAAAGTAAATAACTAAATCATGCATAAAGAAATAACGTACTAATGGCTACAACATGCTTAAGAAATAAATAACATACTAGATTAAATCATGCTAAATAATCTACTAGACGAAATCATGCTCGAATACAAGGTTGGATGAAACGAAATACGTGTGTCTCTCAAGTGGTACGTGGCATTGTATCCCGAGTACAAACCGCACTACCGTCCATTCGGATTCGGCTACAAAATTTACGTTCGGGTTTCCATCTGATATACCGTAAGAGAGAACACATATTCCGTTCATCTGGAAATCACATCATGCACCAATCCACAATACTCATATTAAATAAAGTACTAAAATAGATAAAAATAAAAGATAATAAATAAAGAAGGTGCCCTCGGGTCTAACCTCTTTTTTCGTCTCTCAGAAGTGCGTTACACGGCCGTCAGAAGGGTTGATGCTCCGTAAATCCTCTGGTTCACTGGTTCAATGTTTTTCCTCGCTGTTTCACTGTATGGGCTGTTGTTTTCACTATGTTTTGCTACTGTTTTAAGGGTATTTTCTGGTCACTATTTTAAGGTAATTTAGGCCACTGTTTTTGCGATTTTTGAAGGGTTTGGGACTGTGATTTTTGTCACTGTTTTGGGCAGTTTTTGATGCAGTTTTCAATGCAATTTTGGGGCTGTTTGGGGGCGTTTTCAAGGGTTAAATCTGCAGCAAACTGGGTAGTTTTAAGGGTATTTTTTGGGATGAAGTTATGGGGCTGTGAACGTGAGGGATACGTGAGGGCAGTGGTGTAAAGGGGCAGTGAGGCAATGTGTGGGTCTATGGTGCGTGGAGGCTATGTGTGTTCAATGCGTGAGTGGACTGTGTTGAGGCAGGTTTACTCGGCTAGTGGGGGGCACATTTTTTGGCAGGAAGTGGGCTGTTGAAGTGAAGATTATGTGAGCTGTGTTGAAGGCTTGGGGACGTGTTGTTGTGGAAGTGGCGTGAAGCTTTATGGTGAGTGGAAGGCTTGTGATGTGCGGCAGTGAGGGGTTTATGCGGCTAGGCAAGGATTTTTTGTTTTCTTTTTTAGACGGCAATGCAAGGCTGTTTCTAGTGTGAATATGCGTGAATTGACCAGGGTTGGATGTGTTGGTGAAGGGTTCTTTTTATAGGCAAATGGATGAGGCTATCCTTGTTTGAGAAGGAAAGTGATTTGTGCATTAATGGAAGATATTTTTAATTAGTATTTGATTGGGAAAAATCTTTTAATTAGGGAAGTGATTTGATTTAATCTGATTTATTCTTTTTAGTTAGGGATATGATTTGGTTTAATTAGGCAAGGGATCCATGGGATTTATTTAATTTAGGAAGGGGATTTGGCTTGATTTATGCATGTGTTAAATGTGATTTTTGTTATTTAGGGTGGCTATGGGCATGTGACTTAGGGTTTCCTTGGGTGTGTGGGCTTGGTGTGTGGTTCAGTGATGTGTGCGCTTGGGTGTGTTTTGAAACGAAGGTCCAACAAGCGAACCCGAAGCTAATCCAGCGAATTAAATCCAACAAACATGTCAATTCTTGACTCTTTCCTTCCGACGTCTGTTTCCCATGGCTTCCATAATTAAAGAGGTAGTGTCTCCATACGAGACTCATCATCGGGACTTATATGCAAAAATATAGTGCCTACAGTCGCCCCCACTTTGATGGGACTTGTGCAGTGTGTGACAATGACAATCCTATCAAAGTACGTTTAATGCATTTTTACTTACCTGGCTCGCCAGCTGCCACTTGACTTGCCTATTATGTTGAGTTGAGTTGATTTTGTTGTGCCATACCCGACGTGCTAAACCCCATACCCAAGGTGTCGCGGTTGCGTCTCCATACCTAGAGTGTCACAGTGATATCTCCATACCCGGAGTGTCGTACCTGGCAAGCTAAACCCTATACCCGAGGTGTCGTGGTTGCGTCTCCATACCTAGAGTGTCACAGTGATATCTCCATACCCGGAGTGTCGTACCTGGCAAGCTAAACCCTATACCCGAGGTGTCGTGGTTGCGTCTCCATACCTAGAGTGTCGCAGTGATATCTCCATACCCGGAGTGTCGTACCTGGCAAGCTAAACCCCATACCCGAGGTGTCGCGGTTGTGTCTCCATACCTAGAGTGTCACAGTGATATCTCCATACCTGGAGTGCCGTACCTGGCAAGCTAAACCCCATACCCGAGATGTCGCGGTGATATCTCCATACTCGGAGTGCCGTACCTGGTAAAACTGATGTTGTGTCTCCATACCCGGAGTGCCATACCCAGCTACTGATGCTGTGTCTCCATACCCGAAGTGCCATACCCGGAAAAACCGATACTAATGATGCTAATGTGGGCCTCGCCCCTAGAGTTCCATACCCGGCCAACTGATACTGATAATGACATGGGCCTCACCCCCAGAGTGCCATACCTGGCCAAACTGCTACTGATGCTGATGTTTCATTTCAACATATTGTACTGCCTCTCATGAGATAGCCCTGATAGCTAGACATATTTTCGTCCTCAACGAATGCTTCGCATTGAAACCTGAGAACCTTCAAAGTACTCGATACACTCAACTCCGATTGTCTGAATAGGTGATCTGAACTAGACTCTTAGTGTGTGTGTGTGCTAAGGCTCTCTCGCAGCTTATTCCTTAAGTAGGCCAACTCGATGATTTCGTCTCAAGAATTGGATCAGTGGGTCTAACCAACCTAGATGTCTTAATCACACTCTGTGATTACTTCATCATACTCAACATGATATGGTTTTCTTCTTTTTCATTGTCTCTTTCTTTTCATTATTTTCATTATTTTTCTTTTTTTTTTCTTTTTTTCTTTTTTTTTTGACACATCTACCCTTTAAGGTAGCATTTCTCCTCATGGTGGTCCTAATACTCGCCCATGGGTAGCTTCACGCTTATCGGTTATAGTCGGTCTATTTTTCTTTTCTTTTCATTGCAGAGACTTTTCCTTTGTTTCCGACCATATCATATATCGTAGCATAAGTAAACCGGAGTGGACATCCAGGCAAACGGTCATTTACTGATCCATCATCTCTTCAACTAATCATCTTGCCAACCACTCAGGCTTCTACTATTGGGATCCCGTAATCAAGTGCTCGTTGAGTCTAGTCGAGATCAATCCATTCAGAATACCGGACGAGAGCACGTCTCGCACTTATCGTTTCTAAGGTTTCTCCCTACAGCAAACAATGTCATCACCGGACATATGCCTAGCCATCAAAGACTTCTCTCTATCTCTTTTTTTTCACTCACTCACTCCACATAATTCTTCCTTTCGACCTTTGATAATGTGTGCTTCGCCCCCTTGGATTCCTCCCTGAAAAACTGTTTATACTATTTTGTTGTTTTTCCTTCTTTTCTTTGAGACCTGCGAACACAAACAAAACAACAGAATAAAAAAAACGCGCGCATGTGATGTGTACGTATGCATGTGTGGAGGTACTCTCTATTCCTGATGGGTTAGACCCTCATTGTTCTCCTTGGCGCCATGTGCCTACGCGTGTCTCTGATCACCCCTAGGTCTGTTTATAATTTCCTCATGCCGGTTCTCTTATGGTGATTGTGCAGTTCTCTTTTGTCTGAAACCTGTAAACACATAAAAAACACAAAAATTGCAAGTACGTTACGTGTATGCATGCATGGATGAATGAATTTCCTATTCCGTTGGGTTAGGTCTTCTGCCGGTGACTGCTTGGTCTTCTTTTCTTCAGGCAAAATACTACTTCCATCTATCCATGTTGATCGGCTCGGTGAACTCGTTCCCTTCCAAATCTGGCAGTCTCACTGCCCCATTTCCCATTATTTTCTGGACTTTGTAGGGTCATTCCCAGTTAAGTCTGAACTTTCCTCTCGGGTCTGTCGTCGACAACTTCGACTGCTTAAACACCAGATCACACTTTCTGATCTTAGTAGGACGCACCTTTTTGTTGAATGCTCGGGCTAGTCTCTTCTGATATATCTGCATGTGATGCAAGGACTTCATTCTCTTCTTATCGAGCAATACCAACTGTTCAAATCTCTGCGAGGCCTATTCTTGTTCAGGTAACTCTGCTTCTGCTAATACCCTCATGGACTGTATCTCAACTCCCACCGGCAGTACTGTTTCCATTGATTTTCGAGCTTCTTCTTTTCTTAAACACTTCAACAGAATGTCATTCGCTTGTCTTTGGTATAGTCCTCCCTTCAAACTCACATATTGAGAAGCCAACTTCTGAATGGCTATCCTGTCTTTTCTGCTTGCTTCTTTTGGGAATTCCCCGTGTTCTAAGTATCGCTGAATATCATAGTACCAGGGTTGATTGCTTTTGTCAAATATACTTATGTCGTGCAGATTGAAAGGAAGGGACCCAGGTAGGTAAGCGAAATGAACGTCTTTATTATTATTAAGGAAAAGATTCGAACAAGTAGACGAAGCCAATGTCCTTATTATTAATAAATGTTGGATCACATTTGAATAAGATCAGGGAAACAAACATCTCCATAATTTGCAACTTCGTCTTCCCCCTTCTTCTTACTTCTTTCGACCATCAGATTCTCCAAGTGCAGTAGTTCTTTTTCCCATTTACTTCCCTTTTTCGTAACCTCATTCTCATTACTGTCCGCGAAGTTTTCCCAGAAATCCCCCATTTGCTCTATTTCACCTTCACCACTGTTGTCTCATATCCCTATGCGAGGAGTTTGGTGGTTATGATTTTGGAGGACAAGGCTGTCAGGTAGGCCGGAGTTGATCATGTGGGTAGGTGGAGGTTTTCTGTGCGTGTTGAGCTGCTCTTTTTCTGGGTCGGGTATTTTATAGGAATCAATGAGGTCTTGTATCGCATGCCTAAGGCGGGTACATTTTTCAGTTTTGTGGCCTTTTTGCTGATGGAGGTAACAGTAAAGGTTTAGGTTAAGGTAGCGTGGCATAAGGTTTGGAAGTGATTTAGGCTCTAAGGGATTTAAGAGTCCTTGCCTTTTCAGCTCTTCAAACACCTCTGACAAAGGTCTACCAAGATTTGAGAATCGTCTGTTTCTGATAGGGGCAACCTCAGAGGGAGTGGGCTTGGTCTTTGAAGGTTCCCCAATGGTCTTTCCATTCTGGTTGCAAAACTTTCTGTTATTGGCTGTAAGGGGTACAATCAAACTGGCCACAGCATTGGTCAAAACTTGCAACTGCTCAGTAATTTTGGTTACTTTGATCTCCAATTGATCCAGGCGGGATCCCTCGTTAGCTGACTTGTTCATGTTGGCCGACGGTCTTTTCACGAGTCTTCCCTCTTCCCTAACCCAGCGGGTATCTATGATGGCTCTTAAGACACAAAGGGTTAACATGATTCATGTATGCATGAGATGCATGAGATGCGTGCGATGTATGAGATATATAAGTCGGCCCATTATCATTTTAAAGTATTCAATCATACTATTGCGCGGTGCAAACTTGTCCCAGTTGAAAAAGGCCCAATAGGTTTACACTTTTGTGATAACATAGCTAAACAACTTCAAATGATAAGAGGCCTAAACATAAAGTGGCTCATCGGCATTTTAGAAGCTTTTGGCCCAATTGCCATAAAGCACGGACTCGTCTCAGTTTAAATGGCCCAACAAGCTCATACCTCATGACAAAAAGTCCAACTGAATCCAAATGACAACGTTCCTAAACGTAAGCATAACATAATAGTTTCTATTTGTCCTACAATTACAGTTCATGTGCGGGTTTAAAAGGGTATAGACAAAGGCTCTCGCCGGCGAAGGATTGCCCACAACTAGGGCTCCCCACTCAAGGGTTCAAGCGACCAAATGAGCGCACCTTTTTTATACACTAAGGAACATGCCAATGAGTTATGGTGCGTGACTGACAGTCAAATGGATTTCCCGTTGTAGATTTCCCAGAGGGAGGGCGGAGCAAACTCTCTTAAAAACCCAAGCCTCTTAGGCTCTTATCGCTTGGTGACAGGAATAAACAACGAGTCCTCCAAATTAGTCCATCACAGTAGGCTATGAGTAGATGATTATTTAGGTGCCTTCACAGCTTTTCCTTATAGAAAGGTAGTGAATGAAGGAAGACACCAAAACATTACCTATACTTAAAAATGCCTTTGATTAAACCCCTTTCAAACCACGATAGACACGGTTAACTAAAGCACAAATCACAAACACTACAAGACATTATTTAAAGGCCAATTCTCTGTCCCCAGTGGAGTCACCAGACTGTAGGACACATAAATCGGTGATGCAGTTCTAGGCTCGCGCCCTAGTTGGGAGTACGAAATAGCCCATGGGGGAACTAAACCGGAGAAATAACATGGAGTTGCCACCCGGTGTGAACCGGGAAAATAATTTAAGGCCGCACTCACCCCTCGCAAGGGAAGACCTCAAACCATTGGGTTCGGAATGGTCCCTTACTTATGCCACTTGTAATGAAATGATTTGTGCAATAACTTAACCGAATCTACGCAACATATTCAAGAATAACCTATACCTAGTTTGCATTCAAGAGAATAAATCCTATGTCTAAGTTTGCATGCTTTAAAAATAAGTCATCATAACGGCAAGCGTACGATATCACACAATAATCTCATGAGCATGTTGAATTATCAAACACGAAAAATAAATAACAACTTAAACATAAACGTAAATTAAACTCCTATTGCGAAAGTAAATAACTAAATCATGCATAAAGAAATAACGTACTAATGGCTACATCATGCTTAAGAAATAAATAACATACTAGACTAAATCATGCTAAATAATCTACTAGACGAAATCACGCTCGAATACAAGGTTGGATGAAATGAAATACGTGTGTCTCTCAAGTGGTACGTGTTATTTTATCCCGAGTACAAACCGCACTATCGTCCATTCTGATTCGGCTACGAAATTTACGTCCGGGTTTCCATCCGATAAACCGCAAGAGAGAACACATATTCCGTTCATCCGGAAATCACATCATGCACCAATCCACAATACTTATATGAAATAAAGTACTAAAATAAATAAAAATAAAAGATAATAAATAAAGAAGGTGCCCTCATGTCTAACCTCTTTTTTCGTCTCTCGGAAGTGCGTTACACGGTCGTCGGAAGGGTGATGCTCCGTAACTCCTCCGGTTCACTGGTTCAATATTTTTCCTCGCTGTTTCGCTATATGGGCTGCTGTTTTCACTCTGTTTTACTGCTGTTTTAAGGGTATTTTCTGGTCACTGTTTTAAGGTAATTTAGGCCATTGTTTTTGCGGTTTTTGAAGGGTTTGAGGCTGCGGTTTTTGTCACTGTTTTGGGCAGTTTTTGATGTAGTTTTCAGTGCAGTTTTAGGGCTGTTTGGGGGAATTTTCAAGGGTTAATTCTGCAGCAAACTGGGTAGGTTTAAGGGTATTTTCTTGGACGAAGTTATGGGGCTGTGAACGTGAGGGATACGTGAGGGCAATGGTGTAAAGGGGCAGTGAGGCAATGAGTGGGTCTATGGTGCGTGGAGGCTATGTGTGTTCAATACGTGAGTGGACTGTGTTGAGGCAGGTTTACTCGGTTAGTGGGGGGCACATTTTTTGGCAGGAAGTGGGTTGTTGAAGTGAAGATTACGTGAGCTGTGTTGAAGGCTTGGGGACGTGTTGTTGTGGAAGTGGCGTGAAGCTTTATGGGTGAGTGGAGGGCTTGTTATGTGCGGCAGTGAGGGGTTTATGCGCCTAAGCAAGGGATTTTTTGTTTTCATTTTTGGACGGCAATGCAAGGCTGTTTCTTGTGTGAATATGTGTGAATTGACCAGGGTTGGATGTGTTGGTGAAAGGTTCTTTTTATAGGCAAAGGGATGGGGGCTATCCTTTTTTGAGAAGGAAAATGATTTGTGCATTAATGGAAGATATTTATAATTAGTATTTGATTGGGAAAAATCTTTTAATTAGGGAAGTGATTTGATTTAATTTGATTTATTCATTTTTAGTTAGGGATATGATTTGGTTTAATTAGGCAATGGATCCATGGGATTTATTTAATTTAGGAAGAGGATTTGGCTTGATTTATGCATGTGTTAAATGTGATTTTTGTTATTTAGGGTGGCTATGGGCGTGTGACTTAGGGTTTCCTTGGGCGTGTGGGCTTGGTCCATTTAGTGGGCTTGGTGTGTGGTTTAGTGATGTGTGGGCTTGGGTGTGTTTTGAAACGAAGGTCCAACAAGCGAACCCGAAGCTAATCCAGTGAATTAAATCCAACAAACATGTCAATTCTTCAATTTTTCCTTCCGAAATCCTTTTCCCGCGGCTTCCACATTTAAAGAGGTAGTGTCTCCATACGAGACTCATCATCGGGACTTATATGTAAAAATGCAGTGCCTACAGTAGCCCTTAGGCTTTTCATCCCTCAAAGTGGAGGACCTTCAATCCAACTTTGTTTGCCCATACGCATTACCCAATGATGCAAGATTAAATAAGGAGATGGCATACAGAAAGAAAATAACGCAATAATAAAAGGCGCGGTAAAATATTATGGTAAGAGTATCCTTTTAGGCTTTTCTTTCCTCAAATAGAGAACCTTTAGACCAATATAATAAGCCCGTGCGCATTATATTACAATGCATACAAATGAATGAGACAACAATGTGGGACTCCGTATGTCCGATTAAACATATCTCACATTCAATCAAACAAAATTCGTCCGGCGCGGCTGACCGGCGTAAAAACACACGTATAACGCAAGCGCACGTATCGTTCAAGTAGTATAAAAATATCGATCCCACGAGGACTTAATTCCTACTATTGTTATTAATTATTGAATCTATTTATTTATAAATATCTAATTGAGGGTGACGAGAATGATTGCTTGATTGATTTGGTTGATTGTAGTTTTGCAAAATAAATAAATAAATAAATAAAAAGACAAAAGAAAATACTAAGGAAAATAACAAAAGACACAAAGATCTAGGGTTGTGAATCATTCTAATATCTTTTAAAAGATGAAGTGATTATTTTATGTTTGTGTAATAAATCGGTTTACTAACCAGGAACACTAAATTATGCAAAAGCCGATGTCGATGGTCAGACGCAAATTATACCCAGTTTAACCCAATTGAACCATATGTCTATGTCAACCAAATTATCTGGATTCATTAAGTTTAAGTTTCAATTATGGCTACTCCCGCCCGACAGGTATATGTCTATCTTGTAAGGAAATCTATAAAGGTTATCTATCCTCAAGGAAGATCGTGGGCTATTAGTCTAAGGCTGAAACCTAAAATCCCTATGTCTAGTTCATTTTAGATTTACCAGATCAATCTTATTGGTGATCAGACAACAAGAAGCATTAAGCATAAGACTTAATAAGTAAACCTTTAAATTACCCAAACTATAAAATAACCCCTTATAAACCGGTGATATTAGAATTCATCACAACCCCAGATAACTAACACATAACTAGGGCTAGTAAAGACTTAAAAGTAAAAGACATAAAGTAAAATGCTGAAAAGTAAATTGCTGAAAAATAAATGACGGAAAGTAAATGCTGAAATTAAATACTGAAAATTAAATGCTGAAAAGTAAATGCTGAAAGTAAATTACTGAAAAGTAAATGCTGAAAGTAAATTGCTGAAAAGTAAAATGCTGAAAAATGCTGAAAGTAAATTGCTAAAAAGTAAATGCTGAAAGTAAATTGCTGAAAAGTAAATAAAGTAAAATTACAATAAAAGAAAATGCTGAGGTAAAAGGATCAACTTTTATTACTTCTATTTTAGATATCTCCCTTAATATAATATATTAAATTTACTTGATAATTACCAACTAGCCACATAGGCGGTATCCAGATTAAGTCAAATTAATAATTAATTACCAACCGACCAATCAGACGGTATCCAGTTTTGTCAGGTTAAAACCAATTTAAATAATTACCAACCGACCAATATGGCGGTATCCTCGTTAAGTCAGGTTTTAACTAGTTATATATTATAATTAAGGGAGATTAATCTAAATATTAGTAATAAAATTTTTACCTTTTACTCCAGCAAAGGGGAGTTACCTCCTCATTACTGAAAAGTAAAAACTGAAAATTAAATAAAGAAAAGTATTGTGCGTAAAAGTAAATTGTGGAAAGTAAAAACTGAAAAGTAAAGAAATTAAAGTGCGAAAGCGGAAATTAATTACTGAAAGCTGTAAATAAACAAACAAGATACAATCTTCTTAGTATTCTTAAGGAATTCCTTAGAAGAAAGTATGAATTTACAAATGAAATGGATTGGTATTTATAGGCAAAATTTTGCCTCCATCAAATCATCCACCAAATCCATTATTAATTGCTCCACTAATTGCTCCATTAATTGTTCCACCAAATCCATTATTAATTGCTCCACTAATTTCTAATCATGTTTGGTGGTGATTTGATAAATTTTATTATTTATTTATTAATTTATTTTTTGCTTTGAAAATGATTGAAAGTGACTTTAATAATTACACACAACACACTTCTGGATGGTTAATCAATTTCAGGCATGAAATCTTCAGAATTCGAAATTATTTTGTCTTTCAAAGTTGTAGATCTTTGAGTCTTCTTTAATTTGGAACTTGAATCAGTGCAATGCGATATTGGAGTAAAACGTTATGCCCAAAATACGACAGATGCACAAAACTGGAATTTCTAAAACTGCACTTCGTTAAAACGTCCTTTCAAGTTTCCAATCTCCAAAATTAATATGTCAAGTCCAATTTTTACCCTTATTTGACCCACATTTTGTCTTAAATGATTTCATTGTGTCCCAATATTATTTTATCTGCAAAATAAACTAAAACACATCAAAACGTTCATCAAACCCGAGAAACTAAACAAAATATTAAGTAAAAGGGGCGGTAAATATTGTTATAATTTCCGCTCATCACACCCCCAAACCTAACATTTTGCTAGTCCTCGAGCAAAATAAAAAAATAAAATACAAGAAACAATTAATATTAAAGTAAGCCACTTTCGTAGGGATCACAGTTGCATTTAGCATATGCAACAAGCCTTTAGACCCCTAGGTGTCCCTAGTGGACGAGTTGTAGTCTCGTGAGGGTTTACAGCAATGATACCCATAAAAATTTTACAAAAGTAAAAATGTACTGAAACTAATGCACACAAAAGCAAAAAGACAAGCGAAAATAGAATAAAGAAGTTAGTGATTAATCAGATGAAACTTCTACTCCAAGTTACTAGTTGTTTTCTTTCTTTCTAAATTACTGAATAAGTAAATTCTCCGATTATATTTACCATTCTCCATATACACAGCCGACAAAATATTAATCAACTCATTTTTGCCCACAACAATCACAAGTGCAGTTGATACGAGAGTAATATTTTTGTCCTAAAGTTTTATCAGAATTCACACTTTTTTGCAGTAATGGAATAATTTTTCTGAATTTTTCTGAATTTTCTGATTTTTTTTATTTATATACAATATATTCTGTCTATATAGCGAGTGTTGGGTCGGTTGCTCCAAAACCAGTTGGCTTTAGGGCACCAGGTGTTAAGACACCCCTACATACTTAATTACTCAGACTTCAGATATATATATTTTTGCAGCATCTTTGATCCTTGTAGCGAGCTTTGGGCCTGTGACTGCTAAACCAGTTGGTTTTAGGGCACTAGGTGTTAAAACACCCTTACAGACTTAATAACTCGGATCTCAGATTTTTTTTTTGAATCCATTGCTTTTTGAGATGCTTCCTCCAATTAAACTAGAGTACTAAATATTACAAACTTTTCAATTTTAGCTCATGTCTGTATGTTACTATATATGTTGATAATACCTGCCAACTGAGCATATGAAGATCCATTTTAGTCAGTATTATGGAGAATTCACAAATTAAATAATTCAAAATGAAATAAACAAAAATTAACTTGTTCCGAAATAGGTTTGAGATACTTCTCAGGAGTGGAAACTCCTTACTCAGCTATCTCTTACCAATTTCACCTTTTTAGTCAAAATAAAAACACAAAAACACAAAATATTTTTGTAATTTTTGTAAAATTTTCAATTTTTTTTTGTATTTTTCAAAAAATTTTGGACTAAAAACAACACACAAACTAAAAACAAGGTACTAATCAACTAATTCCCTCCCCCAAACCTAAATGAGACATTGTCCCCAATGTCTTAAACAGTAAAAGGAGAATTAAGAAGGTCATACCTGGTTAGCTGAAATATAGAAAAATTACCGATTAAGATCTATGTCCAATTTACGCTTCTTACCACGATCGCTATCTGACCAGCTCAACTTGGAAAGAATGGGGTCGATTTTTGGTTCAAATGCTAGGATTTGGTCAATTAATTCTTCGGCCTTTGTTGCAGTCAGGAAAATATCTTGAACAGATTTTTTGACGAACTTATGTCTTTTGGCTTCCGCAAGAAATACAAACAGAAAATTGAAGAAATGTTCAATGTTAAGTAACCCAATGGGCTTCTGATGAATGTTTAAGTGCGCCCATGATGCTACTGTGAACATTTCTTCAAACGTTCCAAGCCCACCTGGTAATGCAATAAACGCATACGCAGTATTGATCATTTCATGGATTTGTTCAGACATACATGATACAATGGGTTCAACTCCATTTTTTGGTCCAATTAATTGTTCATCTGCAAAAGGTTTTGGAATGATTCCCAAAACATGACCGCCACCTTCCTCAACAGCTTTTGAAATGCTTCCCATCATTCCAAGATTGCCACCGCCATATACTAGGTGCATATTTTTCTCTGATATGACTCTCCCCAATTCCTTTGCAGCCTCAATGAATTCTGGTTTATTACCAGAATTGGATCCACAGAAAACACAAATTCGCTTGACTCGCTGCTGTGAAGTTACTTCCATTTTCTTTCTCTTATTTGGATGTATATCTGGATGTGTCGAAGAAAGAAATGTAGAGCTGAATTTATAGAACCTGAAAATGGGTGAGTAATATTAGCACTAGTACCTGCCAAATGACAATTATTAGATGAACGTTAAAATAAATCGTGAAAATTTAAAAGTTTAGATCTTGTCGGCGAAAATAAAGGAAATAAAAACAGAAAAGCAAATCAAAGCAATTATTAAGGCAACAGAATGTGTACGCAATACGCCACTAGCTTAGTATAAATTCATAATGATGCGTCTCAAGAATTAATTCTTTACTCAGCCATCACAAATGAATTAGCTCTATCCTTTGTGATTGCCAAACATCATTCCTTCTGTCTTAAAATGCTCCGTTTGTGCTTTTCCCCAAAATAAACACACAAAATTAAAAACTCTATACATGTATACACAAAATATGAAAACAGAAATTACAACAAATTGCATGGGTTGCCTCCCTGCTAGCGCTAAATTTTTCATCTTCAGCCAGACGTGAATGAAATCTGTCTGTCAACGAGGTTTCAGCGTTGTCTTGGATGTCCGATTAAAGACACTCCCATGAGCGTTGCTTTTGAAAGGTCTTTTCCAACGGTAAGGTGGCAAAAAGAATTTTGTCATATTCAGTGCTTGTGCCACCTTTTTGCTCATTGTTGCTCCAGTGGTTCCTGCAAAGAAAGAAAGAAAATCATGAGGTCTCGTATGGTGCTTGACTTGGAATGGAAGTTCCATTCTGACAATCTTTTGGGTGATATCTTTGATTTGTACTCCCCAAAATAGTGATGTTTCTTCTGAATGCTCTGGATCTTTAATAAGTTCAGACATTTGCTCATTCATTCGCTCTGCTTCTTGCTCCACCTTTTCTTCACAGATGAATTTTAAAATTTCCGTATTCAATTCTTCATCCGTCATCTATGAAATGCATGCTCCATAAGTATCTGCCTGAGGGTAAAGATGTTTCTGACATAGGTTTTCATTCTCTGATACTACTGGAATGGATGGTTCATGTAGATCTTCATCAAACATCATGGTAAAGCATGCTCCAAGATCTTCATTTTGAGGATTGAAAGTTTGATCCTCCGTTGTTGGTGCAGTTACTACAAGTAGATCAGCTTCATCCTCGTCAGAATCTGAATAATAAAAGTCAAATAGAGACTTCACTGGTTTGGGCTCCTGAACTGATACCTCAGATTCCTGATACTGCTCAGCCTCCTCCTTTTCTAAAGTGTCATCGTGAAATGTTTGGTACTCGAAGGCTTCATCAGTGTCATCTGAAATGGTCCTTGAGGTATGTAGCTCTGGTTTTCTGTTAATTGTCTCACTTGATTTGTCATCCTCTGAATGGATGCTGATTGTCTCTGAATACTTTCGAGTTGATTCTGGAATGTTTCATGCATTGTATCCAACTTTTCATATCGTTTCTTGAACAAATCTTTGAGCATGTCAATCATCTGATCTTCTTCTAATTGTTCTGATTGTTGATGAAGATCATTGTAGGTGGATGGTGGATAAGATGGAAAATATGGTTCTGTGAAATGTGATGGCTCGTCATACCATGAAGGATCTTGATAGCTCTGCCACCCTGGATGGTAGTTGTATTCGCAATAATATCTAGGGTGGTTACCATTACATATGTCACATCTCCCTATTGCGTCTTGTTGAGCAAATGTGGTATTGCTTAGTTCTGGCATCCAGTGATAATTGTTGGGCTGGACAACATGCCTCAGAAAATCGGACTGTTGCTCCCAAATTTGGGGTGTATCTTCTTGTAAGGCTCGTAATCTTTCAATCTCCCAGTAGTGTTCCATTTTTCAGCCACCTGAAATAAAAGAAAGAAATAAAAATTACAGATAAAAATAAAGAAAATTAGATACAAGTAAATTAGATAGCTTCAAAATTAACAACTCAAGAAATATAAGTCCCCGGCAACGACGCCAAAACTTGACCGGCGTAAACACACACAAATAACAAGCGCACGTATCATTTAAGTAGTATAAAAATATCGATCCCACGAGGATTTAATTCCTACTGTTGTTATTAATTATTGAATCTATTTATTTACAAATATCTAATTGAGGGTGAAGAGAATGATTGCTTGATTGATTTGGTTGATTGTGTTTTGCAAAATAAATAAATAAATAAAAAGAAAAAAGAAAATACTAAGGAAAATAACAAAAGACACAAAGATCTATGGTTGTGAATCATTCTAATATCTTTTAAAATATGAAGTGATTATTTTATGTTTGTTAATAAATCGGTTTAGTAACCTGGAACACTAAATTATGCAAAAACCTATGTCGATGGTCAGACGCAAATACCCAGTTTAACCCAATTGAACCAATGTCTATGTCAACCAAATTATCTGGATCATTAAGTTTAAGTTCCAATTATGGCTACCCCCGCCCGACAGGTATATGTCTATCCTGTAAGGAAATCTATTAAAGGGTTATCTATCCTCAAGGAAGATCATGAGCTATTAAGTCTAAGCTGCGAAACCTAAAATCCCTATGTCTAGTTCATTTTAGATTTACCAGATCAATCTTATTGGTGATCAAACAACTAGAAGCATTAAGCTTAAGACTTAATAAGTAAACCTTTAAAATACCCAAACTATAAAATAACCCCTTATAAACCGGTGATATTAGAATTCATCACAACCCCAGATAACTAACACATAACTAGGGCTAGTAAAGACTTAAAAGTAAAAGACATAAAGTAAAAATACTGAAAAGTAAATTGCTGAAAAGTAAATGACGGAAAGTAAATGCTGAAATTAAATACTGACAAGTAAATGCTGAAGTAAAATACTGAAAAGTAAATGCCGAAAGTAAATTGCTGAAAAGTAAATGCTGAAAGTAAATTGCTGAAAAGTAAATGCTGAAAATAAATTGCGAAAAGTAAATTGCTGAAATGCAAATGCTAAAAGTAAATTACTGAAAAGTAAATAAAGTAAAAGTACAATAAAAGAAAATGCTGAGGTAAAAGGATCAACTTTTATTACTTCTATTTTAGATATCTCCCTTAATATATATATTAACTTTACAAATAATTACCATCCAGCCATATAGGCGGTATCCAGATTAAGTCAAATTAATAATTAATTAACCCGACCAACCAGGCGGTATCCAGTTTAGTAAGGTTAAAACCAATTTAAATAATTACCAACCGACCAATATGACGGTATCCTCGTTAAGTCAGGTTTTAACTAGTTTATTTATATATAATTAAGGGAGATTAATCTAAATATTAGTAATAAAAGTTTTACCTTTTACCCCAGCAAAGGGGAGTTACCTCCTCATTACTGAAAACTAAAAATTGAAAATTAAAGAAAGAAAACTACTGTGCGTAAAAGTAAATTGCGGAAAGTAAAAACTGAAAAGTAAAGAAATTAAAGTGCGAAAGCGGAAATTAATTACTGAAAGTTGTAAATAAAAAAACAAGATACAGTCTTCTTAGTATTATTAAGGAATTGCTTAAAAAAAGTATGAATTTACAAATGAATGGATTGTATTTATAGGCAAAATTTTGCCTCCATCAAATCATCCACCAAATCCATTATTAATTGCTCCCTAATTGCTCCACCAAATCCATTATTAATTGCTCCACTAATTGCTTATCATGTTTGGTGGTGATTTGATAAATTTTATTATTTATTTATTAATTTATCTTTTGCTTTGAAAATGATTGAAAGTGACTTTAATAATTACACACAACACACTTCTGGATGGTTCATCAATTTCGGGCATGAAATCTTCAGAATTCGAAATTATTTTTGTCTTTCAGAGTTTTAGTTCTTTGAGTCTTCTTTAATCTGGAACTTGAATCAGTGCATCCAATATCGGAGTAAAATGTTATGCCCAAAATACGACAGATGCGCAAAACTGAAATTTCCAAAACTGCACTTCTTTAAAATGCCCTTTCAAGTTTTCAATCTCCAAAATTAATATGTCAAGTCCAATTTTTGCCCTTATTTGACCCACATTTCGACCTAAATGATTTCATTGTTTTCAAAAACATGACCGGCATAAACACACACACGTATAACGCAAGCGCACGTATCGTTCAAGTAGTATAAAAATATCGATCCCACGAGACTTAATTCCTACTGTTGTAATTAATTATTGAATCTATTTATTTATAAATATCTAATTGAGGGTGAAGAGAATGATTGCTTGATTGATTTGGTTGATTGTAGTTTTGCAAAATAAATAAATAAATAAAAAGACAAAAGAAAATACTAAGGAAAATAAAAAAAGACACAAAGATCTAGGGTTGTGAATCATTCTAATATCTTTTAAAAGATGAATTGATTATTTTATGTTTGTGTAATAAATCAGTTTACTAACCTGGAACAGGAAATTATGCAAAAGCCTCTGTCGATGGTCAGACGCAAATACCCACTTAAACCCAATTGAACCATATATCTATGACAACCAAATTATCTGGATTCATTAAGTTTAAGTTCCAATTATGGCTACCCCCCCCCGACAGGTATATGTCTATCCTGTAAGGAAATCTATTAAAGGGTTATCTATCCTCAAGGAAGATCGTGGGCTATTAAGTCTAAGGCTGAAACCTAAAATCCCTATGTCTAGTTCATTTTAGATTTACCATATCAATCTTATTGGTGATCAGACAACAAGAAGCATTAAGCTTAAGACTTAATAAGTAACATTTAAATTACCAAAACTATAAAATAACCCATTATAAACCGGTGATATTAGAATTCATCACAACCCCAGATAACTAACACATAACTAGGGCTAGTAAAGACTTAAAAGTAAAAGACATAAAATAAAAATGCTGAAAAGTAAATTGCTGAAAAGTAAATGACGGAAAATAAATGCTGAAATTAAATACTGAAAATTAAATGCTGAAAAGTAAATGCTGAAAGTAAATTACTGAAAAGTAAATGCTGAAAGTAAATTGCTGAAAAGTAAATGCTGAAACTAAATTGCTGAAAAGTAAATTGCTGAAAGTAAATTGCTGAAATGTAAATGCTGAAAGTAAATTGCTGAAAAGTAAATAAAGTAAAAGTACAATAAAAGAAAATGCTGAGGTAAAAGGATCCACTTTTATTACTTCTATTTTAGATATCTCCTTAATATAATATATTAACTGTACATGATAATTACCAACCAGCCATATAGGCGGAATCTAGATGAAGTCAAATTAATAATTAATTACCAACCGACCAATCAGGCTTATCCAGTTTAGTCAGGTTAAAACCAATTTAAATAATTACCAACCGACCAATATGGCGGTATCCTCGTTAAGTCAGGTTTTAACTAGTTTATTAATTATAACTAAAGGAGGTTAATCTAAATATTAGTAATAAAAGTTTTACCTTTTACCCCAGCAAAGGGGAGTTACCTCCTCATTACTGAAAAGTAAAAACTGAAAATTAAAGAAAGAAAAGTATTATGCGTAAAAGTAAATTGGGGAAAGTAAAAACTGAAATGTAAAGAAAAGAAAGTGCGAAAGCGAAATTAATTACTGAAAGTGTAAATAAACAAACAAGATACAATCTTCTTAGTATTCTTAAGGAATTCCTTAGAAGAAAGTATGAATTTAAAATGAATGGATTGGTATTTATAGGCAAAATTTTGCCTCCATCAAATCATCCACCAAATCTATTATTAATTGTTCCACTAATTGCTCCACTAATTACTCCACCAATCCATTATTAATTACTCCACACTAATTTCTTATCATGTTTGGTGGTGATTGATAAATTTTATTATTTATTTATTAATTTATTTTTTGCTTGAAAATGATTGAAAGTGACTTTAATAATTACACTAACACACTTCTGGATGGTTCATCAATTTCAGGCATGAAATCTTCAGAATTCGAAATTATTTTGTCTTTCAAAGTTGTAGATCTTTGAGTCTTCTTTAATTTGGAACTTGAATCAGTGCAATCCGATTTTGGAGTAAAACGTTATGCCCAATATTCGACAGATGCGCAAAACTGGAATTTCCAAAACTGCACTTCGTTAAAACGCCCTTTCAAGTTTTCAATCTCCAAAATTAATATGTCAAGTCCAATTTTTTTGCCCTTATTTGACCCACATTTCGATCTAAATGATTTCATTGTGTTCAAAAACATGACCGGCATAAACACACACAGTAACGCAAGCGCACGTATCGTTCAAGTAGTATAAAAAAATATCGATCCCACGAGGACTTAATTCCTACGTTGTTAATTAATTATTGAATCTATTTATTTATAAATATCTAGTTGAGGGTGAAGAGAATATTGCTTGATTGATTTGTTGATTGTAGTTTTGCAAAATAAATAAATAAATAAAAAGACAAAAGAAATACTAAGGAAAATAACGAAAGACAAAAGATCTTGGTTGTGAATCATTCTAATATCTTTTAAAAAAGATGAATTGATTATTTTATGTTTGTGTAATAAATCAGTTTACTAACCTGGAACACGAAATTATGCAAAAGCCTCTGTCGATGGTCAGACGCAAATACCCAGTTAAACCCAATTGAACCATATATCTATGACAACAAAATTATCTGGATTCATTAAGTTTAAGTTCCAATTATGGCTACCCCCGCCCGACAGGTATATGTCTGTCCTGTAAGGAAATCTATTAAAGGGTTATCTATCCTCAAGGAAGATCGTGGGCTATTAAGGGTCTAAGGCTGAAACCTAAAATCCCTATGTCTAGTTCATTTTAGATTTACCATATCAATCTTATTGGTGATCAGACAACAAGAAGCATTAAGCTTAAGATTTAATAAGTAACCTTTAAATTACCCAAACTATAAAATAACCCATTATAAACTGTGATATTAGAATTCATCACAACCCCAATAACTAACACATAACTAGGGCTAGTAAAGACTTAAAAGTAAAAGACATAAAATAAAAATGCTGAAAAGTAAATTGCTGAAAAGTAAATGACGGAAAATAAATGCTGAAATTAAATACTGAAAATTAAATGTGAAAAGTAAATGCTGAAAGTAAATTACTGAAAAGTAAATGCTGAAGTAAATTGCTGAAGTCAAATGCTGAAACTAAATTGCTGAAAAGTAATTGCTGAAAGTAAATTGCTGAAATGTAAATGCTGAAAGTAAATTGCTGAAAAGTAAATAAAGTAAATTGTACAATAAAAGAAAATGCTGAGGTAAAAGATCCACTTTTATTACTTCTATTTTAGATATCTCCTTTAATATAATATATTAACTGTACATGATAATTACCAACCAGCCATATAGGCGGTATCTAGATTAAGTCAAATTAAATATTAATTACCAACCGACCATTTAGGCGGTATCCAGTTTAGTCAGGTTAAAACCAATTTAAATAATTACCAACCGACCAATATGGCGGTATCCTCGTTAAGTCAGGTTTTAACTAGTTTATATTATAACTAAGGGAGATTAATCTAAATAGTAGTAATAAAATTTTTACCTTTTACTCCAGCAAAGGGGAGTTACCTCCTCATTACTGAAAAGTAAAAACTGAAAATTAAAGAAAGAAAAGTATTGTGCGTAAAAGTAAATTGTGGAAAGTAAAAACTAAATGTAAAAAAAAGAAAGTGCGAAAGCGGAAATTAATTACTGAAAGCTATAAATAAACAAACAAGATACAATCTTCTTAGGATTATTAAGGAATTCCTTAGAAGAAAGTATGAATTTACAAATGAATGGATTGGTATTTATAGGCAAAATTTTGCCTCCATCAAATCATCCACCAAATCCCATTAATTTGTTCCACTAATTGTTCCACTAATTACTCCACCAAATCCATTATTAATTGCTCCACTAATTTCTTATCATGTTTGGTGGTGATTTGATAAATTTTATTATTTATTTTTATTAATTTATTTTTGCTTTGAAAATGATTGAAAGTGACTTTAATAATTACACAAACACACTTCTGGATGGTTCATCAATTTCAGACATGAAATCTTCAGAATTCGAAATTATTTTGTCTTTCAAAGTTGTAGATCTTTGAGTCTTCTTTAATTTGGAACTTGAATCAGTGCAATCCGATTTTGGAGTAAACATTATGCCCAATATACAACGATGCGTAAACTACTGGAATTTCCAAAACTGCACTTCGTTAAACGCCCTTTCAAGTTTTCATCTTATCTCCAAAATTAATATCAAGTCCAATTTTTGACCTTATTTGACCCACATTTCGACCTAAATGATTTCATGTGTTCAAAAACATGACCGGCATAAACACACACGTATAACGCAAGCGCACGTATCGTTCAAGTAGTATAAAAATATCGATCCCACGAGGACTTAATTCCTACTGTTGTAATTAATTATTGAATCTATTTATTTATAAATATCTAATTGAGGGTGAAGAGAATGATTGCTTGATTGATTTGGTTGATTGTAGTTTTGTAAATAATAAATAAATAAAAAGACAAAAGAAAATACTAGGAAAATAACAAAAGACACAAAGATCTTGGGTTGTGAATCATTCTAATATCTTTTAAAAGATGAATTGATTATTTTATGTTTGTGTAATAAATCAGTTTACTAACCTGGAACACGAAATTATGCAAAAGCCTCTGTCGATGGTCAGACGCAAATACCCAGTTAAACCCAATTGAACCATATATCTTTGACAACAAAATTATCTGGATTCATTAAGTTTAAGTTCCAATTATGGCTACCCCCCCCGCCCGACAGGTATATGTCTATCCTGTAAGGAAATCTATTAAGGGTTATCTATCCTCAAGGAAGATCGTGGGCTATTAAGTCTAAGGCTGAAACCTAAAATCCCTATGTCTAGTTCATTTTAGATTTACCAGATCAATCTTATTGGTGATCAGACAACAAGAAGCATTAAGCTTAAGACTTAATAAGTAAACCTTAAATTACCCAAACTATAAAATAACCCATTATAAACCAGTGATATTAGAATTCATCACAACCCCAGATAACTAACACATAACTAGGGCTAGTAAGACTTAAAAGTAAAAGATATAAAATAAAAATGCTGAAAAGTAAATTGCTGAAAAGTTAATGACGGAAAATAAATGCTGAAATTAATACTGAAAATTAAATGTGAAAAGTAAATGCTGAAAGTAAATTACTGGAAAGTAAATGCTGAAAGTAAATTGCTGAAAATAATGCTGAAACTAAATTGCTGAAAAGTAAATTGCTGAAAAGTAAATTGCTGAAATGTAAATGCTGAAAGCAATTGCTGAAAAGTAAATAAAGTAAAAGTACATTAAATGAAAATGCTGAGGTAAAAGGATCCACTTTTATTACTTCTATTTTAGATATCTCCTTTAATATAATATATTAAATGTACATGATAATTACCAACCAGCCATATAGGCGGTATCTAGATTAAGTCAAATTAATAATTAATTACCAACCGACCAATCAGGCGGTATCCAGTTTATTCAGGTTAAAACCAATTTAAATAATTACCAACCGACCAATATGGCGGTATCCTCGTTAAGTCAGGTTTTAACTAGTTTATATATTATAACTAAGGGAGATTAATCTAAATATTAGTAATAAAAATTTTACCTTTTACCCAAGCAAAGGGGAGTTACCTCCTCATTACTGAAAAGTAAAAACTGAAAATTAAAGAAAGAAAAGTATTGTGCGTAAAAGTAAATTGTGGAAAGTAAAAACTGAAATGTAAAGAAAAGAAAGTGCGAAAGCGGAAATTAATTACTGAAAGCTGTAAATAAACAAATAAGATACAATCTTCTTAGTATTATTAAGGAATTCCTTAGAAGAAAGTATGAATTTACAAATGAAATGGATTGGTATTTATAGGCAAAATTTTGCCTCCATCAAATCATCCACCAAATCCATTATTAATTGTTCCACTAATTGCTCCACTAATTACTCCACCAAATCCATTATTAATTGCTCCACTAATTTCTTATCATGTTTGGTGGTGATTTGATAAATTTTATTATTTATTTATTAATTTATTTTTTGCTTTGAAAATGATTGAAAGTGACTTTAATAATTACACAGAACACACTTCTGGATGGTTCATCAATTTCAGGCATGAAATCTTCAGAATTCGAAATTATTTTGTCTTTCAAAGTTGTAGATGTTTGAGTCTTCTTTAATTTGGAACTTGAATCAGTGCAATCCGATTTTGGAGTAAAACTTTATGCCCAAAATACGACAGATGCGCAAAACTAGAATTTCCAAAACTGCACTTCGTTAAAACGCCCTTTCAAGTTTCCAATCTCCAAAATTAATATGTCAAGTCCAATTTTTACCCTTATTTGACCCACATTTTGTCTTAAATGATTTCATTGTGTCCCAATATTATTTTATCTGCAAAATAAACTAAAACACATCAAAACGTTTATCAACCCGAGAAACTAAACAAAATATTAAGTAAAAGGGGCGGTAAATATTGATATATTTTCCGCTCATCACACCCCCAAACCTAACATTTTGCTAGTCCTCGAGCAAAACAACAAAATAAAATACAAGAAACAATTAAAATTAAAGTAAGCCACTTTCGTAAGGATCACAGTTGCATTTAGCATATGCAACAAGCCTTTAAACCCCTAGGTGTCCCTAGTGGACGAGTTGTAGTCTCGTGAGGGTTTACAGCAATGATACCCACAAAAATTTTACAAAAGTAAAAAGGTACTGAAACTAATGCACACAAAAGCAAAAAGACAAGCGAAAAGAGAATAAAGAATTTAGTGACTAATCAGGTGAAACTTCTACTCCAAGTTACTAGTTGTTTTCTTTCTTTCTAAATTACTGAATAAGTAAATTCTCCGATTATATTTACCATTCTCCATATGCACAGCCGACAAAATATTAATCAACTCATTTTTGCCCACAACAATCACAAGTGCAGTTGATAAGAGAGTAATATTTTTGTCCTAAAGTTTTATCAGAATTCACACTTTTTTGCAGTAATGGAATAATTTTTCTGATTTTTTCTGATTTTTTATTATATACAATATCTTCCGTCTATGTAGCGAGTGTTGGGTCGGTGGCTCCAAAACCAGTTGCTTTAGGGCACCAGGTGTTAAGACACCCCTACAGACTTAATTACTCAGACTTCAGATATATATTTTTGCTGCACTTTGATCCATGTAGCGAGCTTTGGGCCAGTGACTGCCAAACCAGTTGGTTTTAGGGCACTAGGTGTTAAAACACCCTTACAGACTTAATAACTCGGATCTCAGATTTTTTTTTTTGACTCCATTGTTTTTTGAGATGCTTCCTCCAATTAAACTAGAGTACTGAATATTACAAACTTTTCAATTTTAGCTCATGTCTGTATGTTACTATATATGTTGATAATACCTGCAACTGAGCATATGAAGATCCATTTTAGTCAGTATTATGGAGAATTCACAAATTAAATAATTCAAAAGGAAATAACAAAAATTAACTTGTTCCGAAATAGGTTTGAGATACGTCTCAGGAGTGGAAACTCCTTACTCAGCTATCTCTTACCAATTTCACCTTTTTAGTCAAAATAAAAACACAAAAACACAAAATATTTTTGTAATTTTTCAATTTTTCAATTTTTTTTTTATATTTTTCGAAAAATTTTGGACTAGAAACAACACACAAACTAAAAACAAGGTACTAATCAACTAATTCCCTCCCCCAAACCTAAATGAGACATTGTCCCCAATGTCTTAAACAGTAAAAGGAGAATTAAGAAGGTCGTACCTGGTTAGCTGAAATATAGAAAAATTACCGATTAAGATCTATGTCCAATTTACGCTTCTTACCACGATCGCTATCTGACCAGCTCAACTTGGAAAGAATGGGGTCGATTTTTGGTTCGAAGGCTAGGTTTGGTCAATTATTCTTTGGCCTTTGGTGCAGTCAGGAAAATATCTTGAACAGATTTTGTGACGAACTTATGTCTTTTGGCTTCCGCAAGAAATACAAACAGAAAATTGAAGAAATGCTCAATGTTAAGTAACCCAATGGGCTTCTGATGAATGTTTCAGTGCGCCCATGATGCTACTGTGAACATTTCTTCAAACGTTCCAAGCCCACCTAGTAATGCAATAAACGCATCCGCAATATTGATCATTTCATGGATTTGTTCAGACATACATGATACAATCGTTCATCTCAATTTGTTGGTCCAATTAATTGTTCGTCTGCCAAAGGTTTTGGAATGATTCCCAAAACATGACCGCCACCTTCCTGAACGGCTTTTGAAATGCTTCCCATCATTCCAAGATTGCCACCGCCATATACTAGGTGCTATTTTTCTCTGATATGACTCTCCCCAATTCCTTGGCAGCTTCAATGAATTCTAGTTTATTACCAGAATTGGATCCACAGAAAACACAAATTCGCTTGACTCGCTGCTGTGAAGTTGCTTCCATTTTCTTTCTCTTATTTGGATGTATATCTCGGATGTGTCGAAGAAAGAAATGTAGAGCTGAATTTATAGAACCTGAAAATGGGTGAGTAATATTAGCACTAGTACCTGCCAAATGAAAATTATTATATGAACGTTAAAATAAATCGTGAAAATTTAAAAAGTTTAGATCTTGTCGGCGAAAATAAAGGAAATAAAACAGAAAAGCAAATCAAAGCAATTATTAAGGCAACAGAATTGTGTACGCATACGCCACTAGCCTAGTATAAATTCATAATGACGCGTCTCAAGAATTAATTCTTTACTCAGCCATCACAAATGAATTAGCTATCCTTTGTGATTTCCAAACACCATTCCTTCTGTCTTAAAATGCTCCGTTTGTGCTTTTCCCTACAAAAATAACACACAAAATTAAAAACTCTACAAATGTATACACAAAATATGAAAACAGAAATTACAACAAACTATATGGGTTGCCTCCCTGCTAGCGCTAAATTTTTCGTCTTCAGCCAGACGTGAATGAAATATGTCTGTCAACGAGGTTTCAGCGTTGTCTTGGAT
>SKCR01048971.1:0-49426 GCA_019454045.1 Zanthoxylum bungeanum
GATGGATACTGATGGAAGTCAATGGGGTGTTGAGTCCACCAGGTCGAGTCCAGAAGTTCAGTTTAGGCAGTGTCAAGTAAAATTACATGTCAGACAGTAGTATTGTATAAGTCATTGTAATGTGCTAAGAGTGTCCATGAACAGAGTTGTAAAGAGAAGTATTGTTGAGTACACAGTTATGACCATTAAAACATATTATATGTTGTTGAGTTGGGCAATGGTCCCCATGAATGATTTTGTATTTGAGATGGATTAGTAGTGAGGTTCACAGTCAGTAAGTCAGAGGCTTAGGAGGATAAGACAACCCATTCCATGCCGATAACATTTCCGAAAGGGGATGTTACACATGCATTATAATTAAAAATGTGATTAATAATTAATGTCACATTTGAAACTTTATATTAAAGTTAATATAAAGTTTTTCCTACACAAATGGTAATAAGATAATTATTTATTGATTTAAGATTTTGTAAATATTAAATTATATTCTATAATTTAATATTAAATCTAAATTTATAATTTTTCAATTTATAATTTTGGAAATGTATGAATTTAAAATAATGATATTAAATTCATCATTATAAATTTGGATGTTACAAAATCTTAAATAGGTAACATGTTTAATTTTTTAATTAAAACATTAAAAAAAATTTGGAAGTTATCTAAAGGCCATTATGACCGATTATTGCTAGGAAGGGAATAGATTTTGTATGTGATTGATTACAAGCTAAACCCTAGATATAAAAAGAAAAAGTTGGTTTTCTTTTTGATCTAATCATATTCTCTCAACCTTAGCCACCCTAGCTCTCATCTTTTCTTTCAAGTTGTTGAAAGAAAAATAAAATAAAAATAATTTCCAGTGTGACGTTTTTCTTTCTCTAAAAAATTCAGAGACAGCCTTAAGTGAGTGTAGCCCACACTACCTTTTGCTGGCAGCGAGTCATAGCACATAAGATCATTTGGATTTAGAAAGGAATTTTTTTTCTTCTTCTCTTAATACACTCGGCAATGAGCAGAGCTTAGCTTACTGCCTTCATTTTTTTTTTTACATTGTTTGTGTTTGTTTTTGCTCCTTTTATGTGCATAAAATTTAGGAACACAAAAGGATATTTTGTGGACATTTTGGGACTGTTTTGATGTGATTATTTTATCCAAAACAGCCGCTGATAAATCAGCACACAACACCAACCAAAATAGTGAGCTGTGCGCGTGTATAGTAAAATTCGGTATTTAAAATTGTCTAGTTCTCTGCTACTATATTGGGACTGTTCAGGGGCTGTTCCATGTTGATAAAATCATCACAAATAGCATAAAATAGAAGCTAAATGGGCTGGATAGATTTGTCAAAAGATAGAAGAGAGTATAAAAATTTTTCAAGGTCGATTATGGTGCCTAATGGCGTTTCCGTTGTGAGGAATTGGTTCCTACAATTGGCATCAAGAGCGCGGTTGAAAAGTGCTATTAACCCTTCTTATTTATTTAAAGTTTCTGCTTTTAATTCTTTATATGTGATATAAATATTTTTGCATGTTGTGATTGAGTAGGCATAATTTTTGTTTTATGTTCATGTGATGAATGTATTACATTGGTCGTAAATTTTTCTGACTCTTATTTTTTATTTAATTTTATTTTTGGGAATGTAAGGCCATATGGCCATTTTACAAGTGTTGTAAAAATTATTCATTTATGTAATTTTTATCTTGTATCCAAATTTAATGTAAATGGTGGAAATGTTTCCATCAACAACATAATAAAGAGGCTTTTCCGCACAAGTCATTATGTGGAGCAAAAGTTGAAGACCAAGGGATGCCTTGGTGACTTTTATACTAATTAGATTAGTGTAGAAAAATAAGAGCCCAGTCAATGCAATTTATTATATGTATGTTTATTTCGAAATATTTGAATAACAAGTCATATAACTTATGGTGCATACTCTTGCATTTTCACATGCCATAATATGTAAGATATGCATGAATATTCTAGTCATAAAATTTGATTTATGAAATTTAAAGGGGTTAAACTGGAATATATTATGCATGAAAATAATTAATTAGATTATTTATTTTGAAGGTTTAAAAAAATGAATTTCGGAAATTTTTTAAACTTGTTAGTGAACTTATTTTTAAGAGTTAAATTTAATAGCTACTCACTAAAGCTCACTTAATAATTAGTTTAATTAAGCTATATATTAGTTCAGGCTAATAAAAATTAGTGAATATAATTTTAAGAGTTAAAATTGGAGACGGCTTTGTTTCGCCCCCCTTCGGATGGTGTCCATTTTGGGTCAATATCAAATCCGATTCCAAGATGATAGGAATTGTAGATGTATATGGTAAACTGATATACCCTATGGCGACACTTCAGTAGTTAAGTCCAAGAGTTCCGAAATAACGGGTTACACTCATAAATGAATGATCAAATATTAATCAAAATTCCTTGATCGAATCAAACAGTGGTTAACTAATATAGGAATAAGAGTTACTCTGACATATATTAATCAATTGAGATTTTCTCGATCTATCATGCAAACATTTGACCTAGCCTACAACGACACTTATGGATGGGAATTTAGCATTTTGGAATTGGATTTTGGTTAAAGGCAGTGTGCAGAAGTGTTTTGGAAAGGATATGTGCACGACCGCTTTGTAGTTGATGCTGCGTAAAGTTCGGATATGCGGGAACGACGTCGGAAGGGGAAATTCGGAATAAGTATGTCATCAAGTTCATTTCACAAGTTCACTGTTTTCGTTCGTGCTGCGTTCGTTACCACGTTCGAACGTCAAATAGATTGCGGGCGTTCGTCCAGCGTTCTAAGAGGCGTTCGAATGGTGTCGGTATTTCTGGTTTTGTTGCTAGGCCCACACGCCCAAGGCCCTTAAATTACACCCAAATTAAATCAAATATTAATTAAATTAAACATTGAATTAAATAAAATAATTAACTATTTACCAATTAAATAAAACATAAAATATAATCATACCTAATTTAGATAAATCAAATATATTAACTTCCTAACTAAGCAAAATCATATACTAAATTAAAAAGATGTCATGCCTAATTAAATCACTCATAACCAATTTAAAGATATTGACTTCCTAATCTAAACCAAATTTGTCCCCCTCAATCTTTGACTTTCCTTGCTGAACACAAAATCAAATCCCTTCCTTGTGAGACAAGGAGTAGCCCTAGCCATTCTATAAAACAACCCCCACCAAGACATGACTCCCCTAGCTCATACACATAATTCTCACGCAAGTCACAACACAAAAAGCCCTAGCCACTCACGGCAATAGCAATAAGAAGAACACAACAATTCTCTTCATCTCATCCACACATCACCAACCAAAATCTACCCCATATAGCAGCCCTCATCACCGAAAATATACCCCCCCCAACAGCAGCCCAAACACGCTCCAAACAGCCGCTAAAGTAACCCCAAACAGCAGCCCATTTCCCCCCCCCGAAAACAGCAGAAAATCCTCTTAAAACAGTCCCTAAATTCTTAAAACAAAGTAACATAAAAACTGCACTTATAATCCTTAAAATAATCACACAGAACTACACTTAAAACCCAAAAAAACACTCGAAACAGTCCGTTGAAACGTCAAAACAGTGACCTGAACAGTGAGCAGAAATACAGAGGAAACAGCAGTAAAACGGAGGCCAAACAACAAGAAAAATAGCAAAACAGTGAGCCAAGACCCTAAACCAGTGAACCGGAGAATAAAGGAGCTTTACCCTTCCGATCTCCGCGAAACGCAAGTCCGAAAGTCGGCAAAAAAGGTTAGACCTGAGGGTATTTTCCACATTCCTTTTCTGTTTTATTTTTATTATTCATTGAGTATGTTCGCATGATTGTTATGTCAAAATGCATGTTGTGGCCCTTGAGTAGATAAATATGCATGTATCATGAATATTGTTGTTGTTGTGGACTTGGAATAAAATAAAAGATATGTAACTCCAACTCTCGCGGTATATCGAATGGAAACCCGGACATAATTTTCATAGCCTTCCGAATGGACTGTAGTATGATCTGTACTCGGGATACAACTCCACGTACCGCTTGAGTAAACGACACCTTCTTTGTTTTATGTTGCTTTGATTTATTTATTTTTCGTCATTTGAATTCCGCATGTTACTTGTTTATGCATGACGCAATCGAGTGCATGGCTTTGTAAGTCGATTATTAAAGGTCCCCTATTTGGAGGGGTTAAAATCTTTTACCACGATGCTTTGCCGCGCCGGTTGATGTGTGTTCGATTGGATGTAAGATATGTTCAATCGGGCATACTAAGTTTGATGTCATTGTATTTATTTTTGTATGCATGACGTAATCGAGTGCATGGGCTTAGTAAGTCGGATTAAGGGTCCCCTATTTGGAGGGGTTAAAATCTTTTACCACGATGCTTTGCCGCGCCGGTTGATGTGTGTTTGATTGGATGTAAGATATGTTCAATCGGGCATACTAAGTTTGATGTCATTGTCTTTATTTTTGTATGCATGACGCGATCGAGCCCATGGGCTTAGTAAGTCGGATTAAAGGTCCCATATTTGGAGGGGTTAAAATCTTTTACCACGATGCTTTGCCGCGCCGGTTGGTGTATTATTCGATTGGATGTGAGATGAGTTCAATCAGATACGTGAGGTCCCATATTGTGGATTTGTTTGTCTATGAATATGTTGCATGCATCAGGTCTGGTTCCGTTCGAACTCGTTCTCGAACGCCACACGAACATGAACCTTCTATTTACCGTTCGAACGCGTCATCGAATGCTACGCGAACACACACGCGTTTTCTTAGTGTTTCATGCATCAGGTCTGGTTCCGTTCGAACGCGTTCCTAAACGCCACACGAACATGAACCTTCTGTTTACCGTTCGAACGCGTTATCAAACGCTATGCGAACGCGCAGCATCTTCTTAGTGTTTCATGCATCAGGTTGGCTCCGTTCGAACGCGTTCTCGAACGCTATATACGAACGCGAACCTTCTGTTTATCGTTCGAACGCGTTCTCGAACGCTACGCGAACGCGCACCCCCCTGAGCTGAGTTATTTTCATCAGATTTCGTACATAATTGTCCATAGTAGCTATTCCTTCATATGATGAACCTGATTGTTTCTATGCATTATGCAAGATTGTGTAGGTGTCGTTCATCTCTATTCCCCACATGTATGAGTATAATGTGTTTATTAACTTGTATGCTTGACGTATGTTAATCTTTATGTATGCAAATTTGACATAGATTACATGCAAATAGGCTGTATGCAAATTCGGATATGTGTTACATGTAAATTTAGATGAACTTGTTGATGTATGCATGAGAACTTAGAAGCATGATACTCTTGGAAATAAGTGTTACTTAAGCTTGATTAAATTATTGCACAAATCCTTTCATTACAAGTGACATAAGTAAGGGACCATTCCGAACCCAACGGTTTGAGGTCTTCCCTTGCGAGGGGTGAGTGCGGCCTTAAATATCATATTCCCGGTTCACACCGGGTGGCGACTCCATTATTTCTCCGGTTTAGTCCCCCGTGGCTACTCCGTACTCCCAACTAGGCCGCGAGCCCATAACAGCATGTGTCTCCCAGTTTCTGTGTTCCCACAATCTGGCGACTCCCCTGGGGATAGAGAATCGGCCCCGAAATATTGTCTTGTAATGTTTGGATTTATGTTCTAATTGACCGTGTCTATAGTGGATAAAATGGGGGTTTAATCAAGGGCATTTTGAGGCTAGGTAATGGTTTGGTGTCTTTTTTCATTCACTACCTTCCTAGAAGGAAAAGCTGTGAAGGCACCTATATGGCCATCTACTCGTAGCCTATTGTGATGGACTAATTTGGAGGACTCGTTGTTTATTCCTGTCACCAAGCGATAAGAGCCTAAGAGGCTAGGGTACTTAAGAGAGCCTCGCTCCACCCTCCCTCTGGGGAATCTACAATGGGAAATCTATTTGACATTTAGTCACACACCATAGCTCATTGGCATGTACCTTAGTGTATAAAAAAGGGTGTGTTCACTTGGTCGCTCGAAACCTTTGATTGGGGAGACCTACTTGTGGGCCATCCTTCGCCGGTGAGAGCCTTTGTCTACACTCTTGCGAACCCACCCATAGAAATCATTGTTTTATGTTTGCATTATCTTTCTTTTATGCTTGTGTTTGGGAACATCGTCGTTTGGATCCATTTGGACCATTTGTCATGGGATATGGCCTTGTTGGGCCATTTAAACTGGGGGACAAGAACGTATTTTATGACGATTGGGACAAAGGCTTCTAAGTGATTGATGGACCACTTCGTGCTTGTGTTCGGAACATTACCATTTGGATTTAGCTGGGCTTATTGACATGAGATGTGAACTTGTTGGACCATTTAAACTGGGACGAGTTCACTCATATGATAGTTAGCCCAAAAGCTTCTAAAATGATAACGAGCCGATTTATTTGAAAATTTTAATTAATTTAGTATGTTATATATGTTACATGCATCTCATGCACCTCATACATACATATATCATGTTAACACCATCTATGTCTCAAAAAGACATCATATATACCGTTTGGGTTAGAGAAGGAACAAGGCTAATTAAAAGAATAGTAACAGTCATGAGTGAATCCGGTAATGAGTATCCCGTATGGATCAGTTAGAGAACGGTCTCGCCAAGATTATTGAATAGTTGCAAGCCTTGACTACTGCTGTGGCTGGTATGGCTGTGCCCCGTGCTGGGGGAAATTCTGAGAATGTGAGGCGTGAGGATCCTCCGAATGGGTTGGGGGATGATATCCCCACTTTTGATGATGATATGGCAGAGTATGCAGCAGATAGAGTATCTGGGTCTCAGGCAGAGTTACAGAAACTTCGAGATCAGGTTGAGTCAGTTACCCGCAAGATGAGGGGTAAGAATGAAGATTTGCTAGATTATGACTTTCGAGGAACAGTTGCTGGCACAGTTCAAGATGCCTGATATGGATAAGTTTAATGGAATGGGGATCCAAGGGTGCATCTCCGACAGTTTGTATCAGTCATGAGTTCAGTTGGCCTGTCTCAGCGCCAAGTGCAGAAGATGTTTGGAATGTCGCTCGGAGGGAGCTCCCGTGGTGTGGTACCACAGTTTGGAGAAAAAAGTGAAGGAAAGAAGCATGACTATTAAGGCTTATGATGAGCTCGAGGGAGCTCCCGTGGTCAGTTCAGAAAGAAGCTTTGCAGATATCTTTTTCTGAGGATGAACTCCCGGCGGAAGGAAGAAATCATAATAGGCCTCTATTTATCAGGGCCGAGGTGAGAGGTAAGAGAACTTCATGTGTGATGGTGGATGACGGTTCGTCCATCAATGTGTGCCCGCTGAAAATTCTGGCAAGATTGGGTATGAAAAAAACAGACTTGGACCCCTCCAGCATGACTATTAAGGCTTATGATGACAGAAAAAGGGGAGTTGAGGGTACTTTTGTGGCTATGGTCAAGGTATGCCCGATTGAAGATGAGGTTGAGTTCACGGTACTGGACATCCCGGCTACTTTCGCCTTATTGTTGGGAAGGCCTTGGTTTCACAAACTTGGGGGCGTGCCTTCCACTTTACATCAGATGATCAAGTTCCCGTATGAGGGAGAAGTTGTTACTATCCGAGCTGAGATAGATAATGCCATGGCCGCCTTAGAGATACAACCTTTCACGAGGTTTCAGGTGTCAGCTACTTTTGAGGAGTGGGTGGATCCTAGGGTGGCTAGGATCATGAAAAAAATGAAGTTTGAGCCGGGTGAAGGTTCAAAATTACCAGATTTCATAGACAGACTACTCTGAAGGGTTTGGGTACAAGTCTGATGAAGAAAAGCCGAAGGTCAAGAAAAAGGGCCTGAAACTGATGGAATGTTTTGTGAAAGCTTCAGGATATCAAGGGGAGCCTGAACCTGTAGAAGTTAATGGAATTGTGGTACCTGGGTTTGAGATCTTCCAGGATATGTTGGGTAAGAAGCGGATAGTTGAAGAAATTGTAAAGAAAGAAGAGAATTGGGAGGAAGAGTTGATGAAGTTGGAGAGCCTGACTCTGGGAGAGAACAAAAAGCCTGAGGAAAACCTGGTTGCAGAGGAAGAAATGCCTATAGATGATGAAGACATTTACCTTCCTGATTTGTTTGAATGTACTTCTGCATTATCCAATAATAAAGACATCTCTTTTGCTTACATGCCTGAGTCATTTCCATTTACTCTGCACGAATTAAGCATATTTGATATCAATTCGGCCAGAACTACTACTGCATTTACCTTGGTACAAACGAGAGACCACAAACCAATTACCCATGAGAATACGGAGAAGATCCCATGAAATTCTGATTGCAATGAAGACCTCCAAAGAGAGGGAGAAACTAGAAGAAGTGTTGTTTATATGCCAAAGTGTTTACTTGGTCCTATGAATGAGGCCAGTAAAACAGAAACTCCGAAGGATGAGACCAGAATGGGCTGAGAAAGTCAGAGAGGAAGTTAAGAAATAGATAGATGTGGGGTTCCTGGAAGTAGTGAAGTATCCTGAGTGGTTGGCTAATATAGTGCCGGTGCCAAAGAAAGACGGGAAGGTCAGAATGTGTAGACTACATAGATCTCAACAAGGCTTATCCGAAAGATGATTTTCCTCTGCCGCATATAGATGTTCTGGTTGATAGTGCGGCTTTATCTCCTATGTATTCATTTGCAGATGGCTTTTCAGGTTACAATCAGGTTCTCATGGCTGAGGAAGACAAACACAAGACTGCATTTGTTACCGAGTGGGTACTTACTGTTACAAGGTAATGTCGTTTGGCTTAAGAATGCGGGAGCTACTTATCAGCGGATGGCCACTACACTTTTCCACGACTTGATGCACAAAGAGATTGAGGTGTAATGGATGACATGATGGTGAAATCAGAGACAAGAGTTGGGCATATTGAAGCACTGAAAAGGTTCCTTCAGAGAGTTGACAGATACAACCTGCGGCTTAATCCTAAGAAATGTGTGTTTGGGGTGACATCAGGGAAATTGCTTGGTCATACAGTGGGAATGGGCGGAATAGAGGTAGATTCTGAGAAGATCAAGGCAATCACAGAAATGCCTGCACCGAAGACAGAAAAAGAAGTCAGAGCTTTCTTGGGAAAAATTCAGTACATCAGTCGGTTCATCGCCAAGTTGACATCAGTATGTGAGCCTATCTTCAAACTTTTGAGAAAGGATCAGCCAGTGAGATGGAATGAACAGTGTCAGACAGCCTTTGACAAAATCAGAGAGTACTTGGTAAAGCCTCCTGTATTGAAACCTCCTAGACCGGGCAGACCTTTGGTATTGTATTTGGCTATAGAATCAGAAGCACTGGGGGCAATGATGGTAAATGCAGATGAGACAGGAGTAGAACATGCAGTTTACTATCTGAGTAAGAAGATGCTCCCGTATGAGGCTCGGTATCAAGAAGTAGAGAAGATTTGTCTTGCCGTGGTATGGGCTTCCAGAAAGTTGCGACATTATTTCCAGTCTTACAAGATCCAGGTAGTGGCGAAAGAAAATCCTCTGAAATATCTTCATTCGGTGCCTTCACTAGTGGGAAAATTGGGCAGATGGTTGGTATTGCTGACAAGAGTTTGACATTGAGTATCTCACCTCCAAAGTGATCAAAGGGCGAGCAGTAGCAGAGTTTCTGGCATTGCAACCTGTTGAGGGGGATCAGTATAAGTTTGAATTTCCAGATGAAGAGATCCAAGCAATAACAGTTCAAAGATGGAAGATGTATTTTGACGGAGCAGTGAATTACAAGGGAGCCGGAATTGGGATCGTGATAGTGACCCCCGAGGGAGAGACTTTGCCTTTGGCCAAGAGGTTGACATTCAGAGTGACTAACAACATGGCCGAGTATGAAGCATGTGCTTTCAGTTTGACAGCATTGATAGCCTTGAAGGCCGGGAGTGTGGAAGTCTACGGAGATTCTATGTTGGTAGTCCAGCAGATGCGAGGAGAATGAGAATTGAAAGAAGAACGGTTGAAACCTTACCTTTTTCACCTCAGAAAGTTGGCACATGTTATCCCTGAGTGTAAGTTTCAGCACTTACCGAGAGAAGAGAATCAAATGGCAGATGCATTGGCTACACTTGCAGCAACTTGGGAAAATCCAGAAAAGTTAGTGATGAGACCGTTGATACTGACAACAGCAAGCAGACCTGTTTATGAGATAGAAAGAATTCTGGAAGTTGAGGTGATGACGGTAAACCTTGGTATTATGACATTCAGAGGTATCTGGAACATGGTGAACTCCGGAAGGGGCAGGCAGAAAAGACAGAATAGCCATTCAGAAGTTAGCTTCCCAGTATGTGACTTTGAAAGGGGAACTGTACAAGAGGCAAGCAAACGGTATTCAGTTGAAGTGTTTGAGAAAAGAAGAAGCTCAGCATGTAATGGAAGAAATACACGCCGGGGTATGTGGTCCGCACATGAACGGGTTGAATCTGTCCCGCAAGATAGTGAGACAAGGTTTTTATTGGTCAACCATGGAAACAGACTGCGCGGAGATGGTAAAGCACTGTCATGACTGTCAAGCACACGGTAATTTGAATCACTTACCGCACACAGAGTTACACGGGTTGTCAGAGCAGTGGCCTTTCTCATCATGGGGAATTGATATGATTGGAGAAATTCGACCGAATGCATCGAATGGGCATCGCTTCATAGTAGTGGCCGTAGATTACTTCTCGAAGTGGGTGGAAGCCGAATCATTCCGCAATGTTACAGCAAAACAGATGGAAAGTTTATAGCTCGGAACCTCATTTGTCGGTATGGTATGCCGCATCATGTAGTGACAGACAACGGAGTTCAGTTTCAAGGAGAGACGAAGGCAATGTTGCAGAATACATGATAGGCCACCACAAGTCATCACCGTACAGGCCGCAGCAAATGGGTAGTTGAGGCAGCCAACAAGACTATAAAGATGATTTTAGCCAAGATGACAGAGAACTGCAGAGATTGGGCCGAGAAACTACCATATGCTTTGTGGGGGTACAAAACGTCAGTAAGAACAACAACATGGGCCACACCTTACTCTTTGGTCTATGGAATGGAAGCAGTATTGCCAGTAGAAGTGGAAATACAGTCTATGAGGGTATTAGCAGAGGCAGAATTACCGAACGGGAGTGGGCACACAGAGGTTTGATCAGTTAGCACTATTGGATGAGAAAGAACGAAGTCTTTGTATCACCTGCAGTTGTATCAGAAGAGACTAGCCCGAGCATTCAACAAGAAAGTACGCCCCACTAAGATTAAAAGGGTGATTTGGTACTTAAGCAATCAAGACCATCGACGACAGATCCAAGAGGAAAGTTCAGACCTAACTGGGAAGGACCTTACATAGTGCAGAAGGTAATGGGAAATGTAGAAGTGAAGCTATCAGATTTGGAAGGAAATGAGTTCACCGAGCCGATCAACGTAGACAAATTGAAATAGTACTTTGCTTGAGGGAGAGAATACCGAGCAGTCACCAAGGAAATTGGCAGAAGACCTAACCCAACGGGATAAGAAAATCCTTCATGCATACACGTAACATTGCATTCTCTTCGTGTTTGTTTTTGTTTTGTGTTCGCAGGTTCGAAGAAAAGAGAAAGCGGCAGAAATGAGCCAAACAGCGTCAGCGCAGTTTCAGTTTTGGGGATGCTCCCAGGGGGTGAGGCCCACATCACAGTTTTTGGGGATAGTCCCAGGGGGCGAGGCCCATATCAGCTTGGGGGCGAGGCCCATGTCAGCTTGGGGGCGAGGCCTATATCCGCTTGAGGGCGAGGTCCACATCGTCAGCAGTTTTGGGATGCGTCCTAGGGTCGAGAACCCCTGTTGACAGTTGCAGTTCCGGGATGCGTCCCAGGGTCGAGGGCCCACTACATCATTTGTTCTAGGGCGAGGCCCTCATTTCCAGCCATCGTTATCGGATGCGTCCCAGGGTCAGGTTGCCCCCGTTGTCGGTTGCAGTTATTGGGATGCGTCCCAGGATCGAGGTCCACTGCAACACCAACTCAGCTCGAGGCAGCAGACGAGCCAGGTAAGTGAAAATGCATTGCATAACTTTGATAGGATTGTTCAAAGTCACACACTGCACAAGTCCCATCAAAGTGGGGGGCGACTGTAGGCATTGCATTTTTGCATGTGAAACCCGATGATGAGTCTCAGTTGGAGGTACTACCTTTTTAAGTTAAAGATATTGCGGGAAACGGACGTCGGAAGGGGAAATTCAGAATAAGTATGTCATCAAGTTCATTTCACAAGTTCACTGTTTTCGTTCGTGCTGCGTTCGTTACCACGTTCAAACGTCAAACAGATTGCGGGCGTTCGTGCAGCTTTCTAAGAGGCTTTCGAACAGTGTCGGTATTTCTGGTTTTGCTGCTAGTACACAGAATCATAACAATTAAATTTACACCCAAATTAAATCAAATATTAATTAAATTAAACATTGAATTAAATAAATAATTAAACCATTTACCAATTAAATAAAACATAAAATATAATCATACCTAATTTAGATAAATCAAATATATTAACTTCCTAACTAAGCAAAATCATATACTAAATTAAAAAGATGTCATGCCTAATTAAATCACTCATAACCAATTTAAAGATATTGACTTCCTAATCTAAACCAAATTTGTCCCCCTCAATCTTTGACTTTCCTTGCTGAACAACAATCAAATCCCTTCCTTGTGAGACAAGGAGTAGCCCTAGCCATTCTCTATATAAACAACCCCTCACCAAGACATGACTCCCCTAGCTCATACACATAATTCTCACGCAAGTCACAACACAAAAAGCCCTAGCCACTCACGGCAATAGCAACAAGAAGAACACAAACAATTCTCTTCATCTCCTCCACACATCACCGAAAATCTCCCCCATACAGCAGCACCCTCTATCACACCGAAAATACCCCCAAACAGCAGCCCAAACACGCCCCAAACAGCCGCTAAAGCCAAACAGTAGCCCATTTCCCCCGAAAACAGCAACAAAATCTTCTTAAACAGTCCCTAAAATCCTTAAAACAGTAACATAAAAACTGCACTTATAATCCTTAAAATAATCACACAAACTTCACTTAAAACCCAGAAAAACAACTCGAAACAGTCCGTTGAAACGTCAAAATAGTGACCTGAACAGTGACCAGAAAATACAGAGGAAACAGCAGTAAAACGGAGGCCAAACAGCAAGCAAAACAGTAAAACAGTGAGCCAAGACGCTAAACCAGTGAACCGGAGAATAGAGGAGCTTTACCCTTCCGATCTCCGCGAAACGCAAGTCCGAAAGTCGGCAAAAAAGGTTAGACCTGAGGGTATTTTCCACATTCGTTTTCTGTTTTATTTTTATTATTCATTGAGTATTGTTCGCATGATTGTTATGTCAAAATGCATGTTGTGGCCATTGAGTAGATAAATATGCATGTATCATGAATATTGTATGTTGTGGACTTGGAATAAAATAAAAGATGTGTCAACTCTCGCGGTATATCGGATGGAAACCCGGACATAAATTTCATAGCCGATTCCGAATGGACGGTAGTATGATCTGTACTCGGGATACAACTCCACGTACCGCTTGAGTAAACGACACCTTCTTTGTTTTATGTTGCTTTGATTTATTTATTTTTCGTCATTTGAATTCCGCATGTTACTTGTTTATGCATGACGCAATCGAGTGCATGGGCTTAGTAAGTCGGATTAAAGGTCCCCTATTTGGAGGGGTTAAAATCCTTTACCACGATGCTTTGCCGCGCCGGTTGATGTGTGTTCGATTGGATGTAAGATATGTTCAATCGGGCATACTAAGTTTGATGTCATTGTCTTTATTTTTGTATGCATGACGCAATCGAGTGCATGGGCTTAGTAAGTCGGATTAAAGGTCCCCTATTTGGAGGGGTTAAAATCTTTACCACGATGCTTTGCCGCGCCGGTTGATGTGTGTTCGATTGGATGTAAGATATGTTCAATCGGGCATACTAAGTTTGATGTCATTGTCTTTATTTTTGTATGCATGACGCGATCGAGCGCATGGGCTTAGTAAGTCGGATTAAAGGTCCCCTATTTGGAGGGGTTAAAATCCTTTACCACGATGCTTTGCCGCGTCGGTTGGTGTATATTCGATTGGATGTGAGATGAGTTCAATCAGATACGTGAGGTCCCACATTGTGGATTTGTTTGTCTATGAATGTGTTGCATGCATCAGGTCTGGTTCCGTTCGAATGCGTTCTCGAACGCCACACGAACGTGAACCTTCTGTTTACCGTTCGAACGCGTCCTCAAACGCTACGCGAACGCGCACGCAGCATTTTCTTAGTGTTTCATGCATCAGGTCTGGTTCCGTTCGAACGTGTTCCCGAACGCCACACGAACGTGAACCTTCTGTTTACCGTTCGAACGCATTATCAATGCTATGCGAACGCGCACGCATCTTCTTAGTGTTTCATGCATCAGGTCTGGCTCCATTCGAACGCGTTCTCGAACGCTATACGAACGCGAACCTTCTTTTTACCGTTCGAACGTGTTCTCGAACGCTACGCGAACGCGCACCCCCTGAGCTGAGTTATTTTCATCAGATTTCGTACATATTATCCCTAGTAGCTATTCCTTCGTATGATGAACCTGATTGTTTCTATGCATTATGCAAGATTGTGTAGGTGTCGTTCGTCTGTATTCCCCACATGTATGAGTATAATGTGTTTTTATTACTTGTATGCTTGACGTATGTTAATCTTTATGTATGCAAATTGAGACATAGATTACATGCAAATAGGCTGTATGCAAATTCGGATATTGTTACATGTAAATTTAGATGAACTTGTTGATGTATGCCATGAGAACTTAGAAGCATGATACTCTTGGAAATAAGTGTTACTTAAGCTTGATTAAATTATTGCACAAATCCTTTCATTACAAGTGACATAAGTAAGGGACCATTCCGAACCAACGGTTTGAGGTCTTCCCTTGCGAGGGGTGAGTGCGGCCTTAAATCTCATTTTCCCTTCCCGTTCACACCGGTGGCGACTCCATTATTTCTCCGGTTTAGTCCCCCGTGGCTACTCCGTACTCCCAACTAGGCCGCGAGCCTAGAACAACATGCGTCGCCCAGTTTCTGTGTTCCCCACACATAGTAATTGTTTTTAGGTTTTTAATTCATTATACATGGTACATGCATCATGTTTATTTTTACCAAACTATTTTTTGATGATTTTATATGCGATGATGAATATTAAAATACATGCTTGTTTATTTATCACCCATAGTTTTCTCTATCATATCAAATCCCTCAAATAATAAATTGACCAGGAAAACGTAAATGGAAAAGTAACATTAACACCATCATGGTCTATGAAGACCTTAAGTTTGTCCTAAAGGAGGAACGTCCTCCAGAGCTGGCAAAAAATGCTGGTCAAGCTATTCGAGATGCCAACCAGAAATGGGTTGCAACTAATGAGAAGACTCGCTACTACTTGCTAGCAGGGATGTATGAGGTTCTTGTTACAAAGTATGAACTAATGGCTACAACATCTTTGATAATGGAGTCATTACAGGACATATTCGGGCAGTCTCAGGAGCGATAACGTAATGAGGCTATGGTCTCAACGATGACCGCAAGGATGAATGAATGATCGTCCGTCCGAGAGCACGTCTTGAGGATGATGATGTAACATTCGATAATTCCGATGATTTGTATGTTATCAGAGGTCGGCGACTATTACGTTATCGGAGGCATGATGCATGATGTAAATCATGTTCAAACATGTATGTGCTCATGGAAGGAAATTTTGGACATTCAGTAAAATCCTCGCAGTTCCGATACAGAATTCATTCCAAGATTAAATCCGGAAATCCAGTGGTATTTGGGCCGTAACGTGTTCATACAATCTCCGAATTTTATGAACTTTATATCATCGGAAAGCTAAGAACAATTCCTACAACTTCCGCGTTGTATATATTTCCAAAATCAGATCAGAAATAGGTCAAACATATAAATTAAAAATTCAGATGAATAGTACCCGTAGACCCATAGAGAATTCTCAAAGTTTCTAGTTTTTTTTCAATAAAATCATTATTCAAATTAGCCAAATCAATCCCTAGTACAAATAAGGATTACTATTCATGCATCATAAAAAAATGGAAAGATTAGAAATCGTGGGAGAGAAGAGAAGAGAAGGAAAAAGAAGAAAAGAAGGTAGAAAGAGAGGGAGAGTGCCATTTTCTTTTCAAACTCAAAGAAGAGCAAATTCAAAGCAACCTACAATAAACCAAGAAGAGATGTAACAAGCTTAGAAGGCTTGTATGATGAAGAAAATAAAATAAGTTGAGGACATATTCATTTTCCACAGAAATCCTTTCAGTTGCATCCATGATCAAAATTAACTCAGTTACATTCAAGGTTAAGGGTAATATAGGTTGATTGGTGAGTGGACTCTTTTTCTAAAACTTGTGTTTACTATATGTTTTTGAGAAGAAACTTACTTTTCCGTATTTAAGGCGTTAGCCAAGTTTATCTCAGATGTTTTATGAATAAGAAATATTTTGAGCAATGTTTTAGAAAGTAATGTTTTATAGAGCATGATTGTGTGATTTTTGGAAGCATGAGGGAAAAACCCACCTCAGTTGTAACATAATTGAGATATGGAATTGACAGACTCAAAGAACGTGTGTATACGTAGTTCAGGACTATGGATGACATATACCCCTAGATCCTAGATTTCGGGCTAGGGGACGGCGAGACGTAATGCCCATAGACCCCAGATTCAGAGTCAGAAGGGTAGCATAGTTCCGCACCCCGGCTCCAGTTCAGTGGCTTAAGGGATGGCGAGACGTAAAGCCATAAGACCACCAGATTAGATGTATGGGGGGACGGCGAGACGTAACGCCCTCATACATCCAGATTTACAGAGTCAAATATTTCAGAGAGACAGATTTTCAGAAAAGATGGTTTTAAGAAAGAGTTTTCAAAAGAAATTGTTTTATGAGAATTTCAGAGGTTTACAGACCAAAAATAGTTTTCAGAAAAGTTTTCTAAAAATAGAATTATTTTCAGAGAAGAAAAGAGATTTCAGAAAGGTTGATTTTCTTGAGATGACCTCGATTTTAGAAAAGTGGATTTTCAAAAAGTATTTCAATTTCTATTTTAAAATTATCCACTCACTAGATCGTTCGAATGATCTAACCCTCTCCCCACTCTCAGTTTCTTTATTTTGCAGGTTACCTGGAGGACGAGCTCATAAAGATGGATACCGATGGCAGTCACTAGGGTGTTTGGTCCAACAGATCAATTATAGAGTCATAGTTCAAACTGACTTAAGTAAAGTCTTGTATCATGCATTATATGCGGTAGAGATTGTATGTGTGTTATAAGTTAATGTGTCTTGAATAAGAGTTGTAAAGAAGTTCTACATAGTACATAGTTATGACAATTATATTGCATTTCATGTTTTGAATTGGGCAATGGTCCATCTGTGTAAGTTTGTGTTTATGATGAGTTTAGTTGTACGATCATAGTCAGAGGCTTGAGGGGATAGGTTGGACTATTCCCTGCCAGTAGCATCTCCGAGAGATGGATATTACAAAGATGGTATCAGAGCATGGTCTAGGGAGTTAGTGAATACAGTGGGGAGAGTGCTGGGGGTCTTGTATATGTAGTATGCCTGAGGTACTAGTAGACGAGGTAATACCTCTCCGGTATCCGATCCTCGAGTACGTCCACAAGTTCTATTGACAGGTTAGTAAGAAATTTTCAAGCTATTCAATTATTCTTCCTAATAAAAATAACCATAATCATTTTTCTAACTGAAAATCCTCCCGTAGTTATCCTGGCTTATTATCAGAAGTCCAAGACAAGATAATATAATAGATAGTAAGATTCAGAGAATATTTCACTCCAGGGATTGGGAAGAGAAAACAATAAGAAAAGTAAGGAAATATTCATAGATGCTTAAACAAGCAGAAGCAACAAGAGATAGAGATAGAGAAACAGATAAATAAGAAGGTGCCAAAACCTATAGTAGTAAGGAAAATAGAACAAGCCTGTGCAAGAGTAAAATATTGAGTAGACCTAAGTAAGGTTCATTCTTTCCAAATAAGATTTCTTTCCTCCTTAGAATATTCTTCCAAGATGATCCAATAGCCTTTGAGTACCTCGTAAGAGATAGCAAGATCCCTTGAATAACGAAGGATAGTTAGAAACATAAGAGAAGCAAGAGAATTTGGATAGTCATGGGAGTTTCTGAAAGGCATGAAATGTCACAAAGGATATGAAGATTTTAGATACCCAAACCCAGACCTATAGGTAAATAAAATGATTAGTTACCTCAGCCAAGAATCCCGACATAGATACGGCCTAAGTTACCTAGATTCTCACGCTTTAGTGAGAATGGTTAAGGAAGGTGTCCTGACGGAGCCTATCTTATACCTACCTTACATGAGTAATAGACTTTACCAGGACATAGAGTACCAGAACGAAGACAACAATATCCATCGAGATGATAAAACTTGTCCCAGCCTTTATCAGTATAGATAAAGATAACTGTAAGGAAGCCTAACGAGAGTTTATCCTAAGACTGAAATAGAAGACATTGAATTATAGATCACCTAGAAAAAGGTCCAAGGAAATTTTTGACGTTAGAAAGAAAAGAACCTAACATAGTTCAAGAATCTAGGCAAGCCAACACGAGGCTTACAATACTAGTAGAAGTCCACATGATAGATCAAACGTAGTAGAATCCATATATCAGACCAATACCAGTAGAAATTCATGAAAGATTAAAATGACAGACCCATGAGATTGGAAATACTCGGGAGTTAACAAGAATACCACTACGAACAAAAAGGTTAAATGGCATAGTTGTAAGCCTATAACAAGTGCAGAGAGCATAAGTCTAGAAAGAAGGCCAAAATAATGGACCAGCACTAGCCTCAGCAGCATAATTTAGAGCAAAGAGATAGGGTATGAAGATATTAAAGGGAGATGTGGAAAGCAACAAAGAAGTTCAGTACGCTTAGTGACATAGTTAATGTAGCTTGGAGACAACAACGTATATGGAAACTTTAGAAAGTTGGTAAGAGTTGTGGAACCCTAAGATAAAGAAGAGTCAATCCAGATTCCAACAGACCGAACGATAAATTTTCTTTCCAGTAATTCTACTATAGGAAGTATATGGACATCTAACTAGACATGTGAGCATGTATTCATTCCCAACTTAGAGCCCAGTAAGAAGTTTAACAAGTAAAGAAGAGTTCCTGATAGGATGGACAAATTTCGAGATAACAAGATAGCCGAACCAAGAAGCTCAACAGAACCTAGACAAGAATCATTAGATAAAGGCTCAAATGAGTAAGGAGCCAGAGTAAGAAGCGTAGAGAACGACTCACATTAGTTAGAGATACGACTTATAAAGAGCCCTCCATTATACTAGAATGGAAGGACTAGTAAAAGAATAACACCCGAACCAAAAGTATTAGTGGTGATACCCTAACCTGTCAAAGATGATAGAGAGGTTTTAGGGAAGTAATGACTAAAAGGGTTAAGGAACCGAGATTAGTAAGAAGAATAACATAGGTAGTACGGTATGAGTTTGAAAAAGCATGACCCTTAATGGGGTTCTCAGTAAGAGGAAGTAAGATTAATAGTCGGAAAAGAATCATGAGCAAAAATCGAAGAAGGAAATTCAAATAGTACCTAGCAGAAGTACCTTAGTGTGGGGGCCAGCACCAGATATGTAATCATGGGAGTCCAAGGCTATAAATGAGCAGCACGCGCAACTATAGCACATGTAGCTAGTGAGATCACCATAACCGGAAAGGCTTCAGGACCAATCCCCACCCTCCCAACCCCCGTTAGACAACAATAGGAAAGATGGGCCTCGATGTTCGCCTCAAGATACTTCCAGAAATAAGTGAATACGTAGTGAACGTAGACCAAACATAAAACCTTCAGATTTAGTACTAGAGCATGATAGAAGAGGAAAATAGCTCTAAGTAAAAGATTTAGAATAGAAATTGTCTAGATGAAACAATGAAGAGAGAAAGTATTTGTCAAGCAATAACAAAATACAAAAGAACCAGCGTTAGACATGACTAAGGACATGTGGAAGATGATATCATTTGGATAAGGAGACAGAGACATATATCACAAAGTTCCAGGTATAGAATAGAGTAGGGGAGAAGACGAAAGGAATGTTAAGTATAAGGTTTGAGGTGCAACTGTCGAGGTAAGACGACAATAGAAAAAGATACTAGATAAACAATGACAGAGGTACATAGGTATTGAAATAAACTTTTGATGGTTAAGTTTAGTAGTGCGGCATAATATCAAGCTTTGTTAGCGTTGTGATAATATCAGAATTCCATCAGATAGGAAACAGAAAGAAGGTAGTGAGTATAACCTATAAGTTCCCATGGAATATATATAGCTAAGAAACAAGGCGAAGTACGACCTGGAATAGATTTATTGAGATATAACATAGAGAGGGCCAAAGAAAGTAGGTCTACAGATATTGTTAAGGTGAGGACAATACCTGAAAAAATAAGACTATGGGGATAACCAAAAGTATAATAATTTTAAGTACAATCAGACTAAGAGAACAAGCCAGTGTAAAGGAAAGTTAACCAGATTTATAGCAACAACATTAACCAGAACCGAATCTCTAGCATCGATGATAATAGTAAGGGATACAGTTTAAGCACCACTATATACATAATTAGGCTTAATATAAGTACCCCATTCCAGAGGCTTTAGCCAATTAAGAAATATCGTCATAATTATGTCAAGAATTAAAATTTTAGAGTTAAGAGGTATTGGGAAACCATGATGATAAACTTAGAGCATATGAAGAAATTGACCATGAGCTAAGAGGTCCTAAACCCCATAGATAGGCAGAGATAAGAGAACTTGAAGGACAAAACTGTTAAGCAATTGATGCTTAGTTACGAGAGAAAGAGATTAAAATAGAGAAATTAAAAGGAAGAATGCTAAGATCAAGTCGAGCATGTGAACTCGAGGAAGTATCAACTAGGATCAGTTGCAATAGCTTCAAGGACTACCTTGCATACAGTTTCCCCAGAGGTTAAAACAGAACGTGAAGAAACCTAATTATAGGAAACATAAGTAATTCACGTGGGCTCCAGTTCGAAGGAAATCTAAGTTCAGACTATAAAAGAATGAGGACTTCTAGCACATCTATTGGATGTCGTAAATTTTAGAATGAGAGATAGATGAAGTTATGAATAATAAGTTTTGTGAAGATTTACACCTCTATGTAGACAAGATATAGTATACGGCTCTTGTTTCCACACGAGAAAGAAAGGTTCCAAAGGGACCTTCAAAGGGTTAAGCTTTCAGCTATAAAAATTGAATAGAGTATACCAGGATAAGAGATTCTCAGGAGTCATAGTATTGAGTTCTTGAGTAGAATAGCAGAAAGCAAGTAAATGAAGATAAAAGTAACAGAAACAAGATATCTTCAAACCAAGACTGACCTATTGTTAGGGATATGCCCTATACCCAACTTGTGGATGGGCTATATGTACATGTATTTGTAATATTTTCATTAATTAATAAAATGGCAATCTTTATTATATGTTTCTTACATAACTCATATGAATCATCAACACTGTAATAAAGACCTTGAAGTAATAAGATGATGGCTTCCACGCCTTATGAGAATCATTACTCTTAAATGTTCATAGTCATAGTTTTATGAATAATCTGGGCGTTCACAAAGCGGAGAGACTAGCATGATGATATGATCCGCCCTTAAGTGGGGTCACCGATCTCATAGGCTACTAGCGGAGATCCGTCCGCTTGGTATATCACATGGATGCATGAGTTGCTCGTGCCCATCGAAATGATCGCCGAAAGTTTTCATAAGGAGTGTTTATCCCATGTTTCTGTGAGAACTTTCATATATCGATTATATGACTAGTCCTTAGACTTGAGGTCTTTACAATCGTATGTGTGGATCAAATAAGTTTGATATTCTCCTTCCCCGGTTCAAAAGATCCGGTCATAAGGGTATGATTGGGTCATTTGCTGAAACACATGAAGTTTGTAAAGATACAACAAAGAATGCCACTCTCTCGGATAATATTTTCTTATAAGAGTAGTATTCCAGTTCGCGGGTTGATATGTGTGATCAGTGCTTGAGACTGTGGCCACAGCGGAAGAATAATGTGAGATTCTTGGGTTAGCACGATTCATGACACTATCAACATCATACCTTTGACCATATGGGTAGACACTTTCCGTACCCTAGGTCAATAGGTGGGGATACAGTGAGGCGAGGGATCATATCATTTGTAAATCGCATACAGAATGGGTATATATAACTTTCCTTCTCATTTGAGGGCCTTGGCATGTTGCTAGATGTCAACATTGGTCATTGAAATCGAACAACCATCTGATCGGAGGATAATTTATGTTCGATTAAATTATCACAATTTATTTCATGTCCAAGTTGAGGGGAACCCAAAACGTCACACACAACAAAGTCAAAATCAATGGTTAATAGTGCACAGTACAAATATAACAGCGTATATGATTGCTGTAGGAATTGTTCATAAATGGTTCAATGTGTTTAATTATTGAACAGATCATTTATGAGGTTCCATAGTGGCTTAGGGATTGGTGAATGACAATAGGGGCACTTTGGGAATTGGAATAAAAAAAAATTTACTATTCACGTGAATAGTAATTTTTTTGGTTATTTGTTTTGAATTCAAATTCGGCCCAAACTTTTATTAGGGTTTTATAATCTCATTAAACCACTAAATCAAGATCCAATGGCTAAGATTAAATTTAGGTTTTATCCCACATCGGATTCTTAATTAATTTTGTTGTCTTTGGAGCACTATATAAACCCAAAGAATTCTTCACAAATTTTTACACCAAAACCTTTCATATCTTGGGTTTATATAAGTGAGAAACTCTAAAGTTTAAGAGTAAGCCACTAATTTTGAGGATCCTTAAGTCTAATTTACTAGAGGAACCTCGAGTTAAAAGTTTTGAGGTATTTGCCTAGGCTAGCACCAAGGGTAAAATACCCGTGCACTCGAGGCGTAGTCTTGCCGTTGAGTTTTGGCTTTGGTGTTTGAATCTTTGGAGGCCACACACTTGGGTGGCTCTTTGGAACATGGAAGAGCTTGCTGAGTTCAAGAAAAGCTGGTAGATTGGAGGGAGGATTGGAGGAGTCTTCGGTTCAAGTAAGTCTTTTTCTTTCTTGATTTTAATTAGAGTTCTTATGATAGTTAGCATGTTTAGGTTTATGTTCTTTGCATGTTTTATGAGTTTTATTCTTAGAATATATAGTAACATGCCTAGGATTGTAGAATAATAAAAATAAATGGGTCTTGGGCAAATGGAAAGCGGCATAAAAATTTTAATTTTCCGCTGCGCACTCGCGGCCGTTTCCCAACAGTGGTATCAGTGCGCTGTTTTTGTTTTGATTAGTTCTCTCTCATTTGAACTCGAAATTGGGTATGTAAAAGCTCGTTGGAAAGCTAACACCCTGAACTTAATTTTAGGCACAAGTTTTGCATGATTTGGTTAAGATTTGAATTGTGAAATTGCATTTAAAGTTCACACGTCTGCAGAAAAACGTGAATAGAAAATTTATTTGAATAATATAAAATGCAATATCATAATTAAATATTAATCAAAGTTATTTAATGCCTAAAATAATTCCAACATATTAAAACTCACATGTTTGATGATTCTATGTATGATTAGAATTGGCTTGATTATTTTAGGGTGCAAGCATCTATAGACTTTCTAAGAAATAGAGAGTGTATTGCTTATCCCTTAGCTAAATAATTATTCCATGATGAACTTAGAGATTTATTACCTTTAAGACTAATAAATATAAATCACTTGTTTATAATAAAAGACATTATAAAAGATACAAGTGAGTTGGGACCAATGGGTTAATAAAACTTTCCAAACTAAAGTTAATTTAACCAAATGTATTACTAGAGTTAGATAATGATTTGGTGTCTTCCTTCACTCACTACCTTTTTATAGCCAAAAGGAAAAGCTGTGAAGACATCTAGATAATCATTTACTTAAAGCTTACCTTAAGACATATTTAAAGTGTTGGACTAATTTAGAGGATCTATTATTTATTCCTGTCACCAAGGCAATAAGAGCCTAAGAGGTAAGGGTATTTAAGAGAGTTCACTCCACCCTCCCTCTGGGGAATTTTCAATGGAGGAATCCATTTGACAGTTATTCACTTAAACTTGCTAAAATCCTCAATAATAATTTAAGTCTAAAATTTGCCTCCCATTGTAAAGTATATACCCAAAGGGCTTAAACTGTATTGGCAAGATTAGGCTTTACCAGACTGACCAATACCAATTTGTCCCTAAATCATACTATTGATAATTGTTTGACTTTTCTGAGTCATAATACGCAGCAACCCTTAGGAATGGTCTTATAACTTAGTGGCAAAGATTGGGTGTCCACAAGGACTAGCATAAGCTATGGCATGTTTGATTGCCCAACCCAATGATCAAGGAATTGTGATTTATATCATAAATTGGTTGGGACCCTACCTAATTATCGTATTTTATAATGACCGGCCATAGTCAGAGTTATGAAATTATGATAATGTGATCGTTGCCCACAAGAAATCCATCATATTAGGGTTGATGCGATTTGATTAAAATTTTAAAACAATTGAGTGGGAGCAACTTCATAATATTAAAAGCCCTTGTTATTATGAAACATTAATGAAAACATATTCCTAATTTTAATATTTTCTCTTAACAGGTGGGTTAAAATATTTCACAAACATTCAAATGGAAAACAAAGTATCACTTCGTTCTATCCTTGATGAGCATAAGCTCAAAGGGGACAACTACAATGAATGGTTTAGAAACCTTAAAATTGTCTTACGACAATAAAAGATTTTCTATGTTCTTGAAAGACCATTTCCCCCTGAACCCGCAGAAGATGCTGACTAAGATACATTTGATGCTTGGAAGAAACACGTCGATGATGATGAGCAAGCAGTTTGCATAATGCTTGGCTCTATGTCGGACGAACTTCAGAAAGCTCACGAAGATATGGATGCTCAAACCATCATCTTTTACTTGAAGGAGTTGTATGCAACTTCCGTTCATACCGTGAGATTCCAAGTGTCATGTGCCTTATTCCAAACAAGGTATAATGAAGGATTTGTTAGTGGACATGTGCTTAAGATGATTGGCCACATTGAAAAATTATCCAACCTCGGGTTTATCATGGATCATGAGATATGTCACGATCTAATTCTTCAGTCCTTACCAAAAGAATTCTCTTACTTTATTATGCAATTTCATCTGTCTGATAAAGAAGCTACTTTTGCAGAATTGCACAATCTGATAAAGCAAGCATATAAAGACTTGAAACCGGAGCTTAAAACCTCCGTCATGCTTACGGGTACGGACCTGAAGCCACGAGGCCCAAAGAAAAATAAGGGCAAGGCCAAGGCTCCAGATCACCTAAAGCCCAATGGTAAGGTGGAGAAGAAAAAAGGAAAGAGGAAATGTTTCTTTTGTGGAAAGAAGGGTCATTGGAAGAAAAACTGCAGATCCTAGAAAGCCAAGGAAGCTAGGGAAGCCCAAGAGGCCAAGAAGCCCAATGCTTCAGGTATGTTGTATATGATTGAACTATATTCTCAAAACTCTGAACCTTCTACTTGGGTGCTTGACACCGATTGTGGGACTCACCTGTGTAACAATGTACAGGGCCTGAGAAACAATAGGAGACTCCGTCATGGGGAGGTTGACTTACACATGGGTAATGGAGCAAAATTGGCAGCATTGTGCGTGGGGACTTATTCATATTTTTGTCGAATGGTTTAGTTTTAGACTTAAAAGATTGTGTTTATGTACCTTCTCTAGTAAAGAACATCATTTCAATTTATTCTTTATGTAATAAAGGCTTTTCATGCCAAATAAGTTGTAATGAATGTTCTATTTATTTCAATGAAATAAAATATGGAGATGGTATTTTGAATAATCTATGTCTTAAAAACTAACAGAATATTCAACCTCTAATATATACAACGTTAACTCGAATAATCTCAATGAATCACTTCTGTGGCACAGTCACTTAGGTCATTTCAATGAAACAAGATTAACTAAGCTACATAAGGATGGGTATTTCAAACCCTTCAAATATAAATCTTATGGAACTTGTGAGTCTTTTTTACTTGGTAAAATGACCAAATTACCATTCAAAGTTATAGGACAGCATGCATCGGAGACATTAGAACTCATACACTCTGATGTATGCGGACAAATGTCAGTCACCGCTAGAGGTGGATTCTCCTACTTCATTGCCTTTATCGATGATCATTCGCGATATGGGTATGTGTACCTTATGCGGTACATGTTGGGTTTCTACTATAGTCCCAAGATCAAATTAACTAATGAAAACATATGAATACATCAAAGTTAAGCTGCGAAATACTCACTTTGATCGGCTTTTGTGATGCGATGAACACAAAAAATTTTCTTCAAGCTTTTCCTCCTTTAGTATTCGGCCAAGCTCCCTTTTTGTGCTCTCCAAGCTCCAAGCTCTGTTTTGAGATTCCATGCTCATGAATGGGTTTCCCTATCACCTTTGTTAGACTCCATTGATGTGCTAGCACCCTTGAAAAATTGCCACAATTTTTCTCTTTTGCTTCTTCTTGTTCTCGGCAAAGCAAAGAACTTTGAGAGGAAAATGGCTTCAAAAGCCGAATGGGAGAGATGAGAGAAAATTGATTTTTGTGTTGTGTATTTGGTTATTTTTAATTTCAAAAATCAAATACCAAAATCAATTTCCATTTCCCAAAAAGATACAAGGCATTAAAGCCTTTCAACCACCACCATCAATCACAAGTGACAACCATCACATCATTCAAAGTGATGTGACTTCCATCACAAGAATGACTAATGATATGATGCGTGATGTGACTTGTGGGCCCCACTCGATTCGAAATGTGAGTGGGCCCGCAAACACTCCCGGGCTCGGGTTCGCTAATTCCGAATTAACAATTTTCCGTTGCGACGTAATTAAATCAATTTAATTAAATAATTATGCCTAGCAAAATTACTATTCACGTCGCTAGCGAATTAATTCTAATTAACTCGTTCGTCCGAATTAAAATCTAATTTTAATTCCGCGTCGAAATCTAATTTCGTTTAATATATCGAATATATTATTTTATCGATTAATTCCAAATTAATCGTTCTCTCTCTTTAAATAATATTTTATCACAGATAAAATATCTCCGTAATTAATCCCATATTATTTTTCTCTCTCTAATTATTAATCCTAGATTAATTATATCTGAGTCATACGTCATCGGTGAATCTTCGGGAAGCGACCCATGAGATCCCCGGATATGTTGGCAGTAAATCCGGTCGTTGGACTATCCGAACACGTATGTACCTAGTACTACGTTTTTACCGATTTACAAGACATGGTTGGCTTCTAGCAAAGCACCGTGCCTACCCAATTCTCCAGAAATATTCTTAAAGGAATATGTAATCTATATCAGGCGTTGTATACATAGTATAGCGTATAGCGATCCAGTATCGGATGTCACGTGCTAGGCCTGAGGCTGGAATTATGTCTGCCCCCGTACGAAGCACATGTCGGATCTCTGGTGACTAGTCTCTATAATCGGATAATCATGACCTAGTCATATTATCCCAATGACTGCAGTACTAAAGAGTACTAGTTCAGTATCCTACGTGACCATCATCTCCACTATGACTGGAGTGATACTTCCATCTTGACATCACACCCAATACACTACGATTCTCAATATACCCAGAAGAGGCATACACAGAACCTGTTAAAGCCCTGGACGACCAAAACCAAAGTATATTGACTGTCGCAAGTATTAGCGATGTAAGTCTCAGGTTAAGACCAAATACACCTACCCTGATTCAGACTTCCATAGACACATAGTCATACTACCAATGGAATTCTGAGGGGTCTATCCAGAGCGAAGCTGTTTCCGTACCATCGGTAAACAAAACCTCATATTACACTTGTATGAGTATCCAATACCCAAATTTATGAGAACTATGCCGTTATGCTCCCATAACACGCACACGTGCAATACTAGTCTATTCCGCATTATCGATGTCCAATCTCGATAATACTCCGACTAGGTATGTTTTAATGATTAAACCTTCATGGATTGATACTGTCTCATATCTTATCAATCCGGAACTAATCATATGGACTTTTATCATTTATATATCCCGGTAATCTAATTACAAATGATAAAAGAGCAATTTCCTTTGTCACATATTAATTTGTACAACAACACCATGTTCTGTACAAATAGTAATGCTATGGGTCATAATTGTCCAACAATCTCCCACTTGGCCTATAGCCAATCACTCAAGTGTCCTACACTTGAACTATGTACGGTTCGCTCAAACTTCTGCTGAGAAACTTCTTTCGTCAGCGTATTTACAAAATTATCATCTGATGCGATTTATTCGATCATCATATCGCCAAGATCTATGATCCGAACGAATCAGATGAATAGTTGAAGTATATATTTGGATCGTTGATGAGACCATTAATTCTTTAGCCTGTGCTGTAACCTAGCTCAGCTGCTAACAGAACTACACCTAATCTTATTAGGATTATTAAGATCCAAATGGCTTCTATTGCTGCCTCAGCTGCAGCAATATTCCGCTTTTGTTGTTTATTCGGCAACAGTATCTTGCTTGGTAGATTTCCAGCTCACTGTTCTATTATTCAAACTATATAGTACCTTTATTACGACTTATAGTCGTTTTTATCGGTTTGGAAACTTGCAACAGTGAACCCAGTCACTTCAAGTTCTCCTACTCCATAACTTAAGAAAGCATCCTTAGTTCATCTAAGATACTTAAGGATGTTCTTAACATCAATTCAGTGACTATCACTTGGATTGCCTGATTGTGACTCCATATGCTCAAAGTATGAGACACTAGGTCACATACATTTATTTCAATGCACGAGTTCTCGGAGAGTGCCAACAACTTTTAGATCTATCCCTGTAGATTCTTATTCCTAGAATAAAGGTTTTCTCTCCCAAATAGTATACGGAGAATTTTTCATGAAAGCCAAGCTTTCACATATTTTATTATGGGAATGTCATTTCCAAGAAATGACATATCATCATTATGTAAGACAATCACTTTCAGTGCGCTCCCACTAACCTCCTTATATACACAAGAATTATTTTCGTTTTGACTTAAATCATATACCATTATAATTACATCAAAATGATAGTTCCAAGTGTTGGACAATTATGACCCATAACGTCACTATTTGTACAGATCACGGTGTTGTTGTACAAATTAACTATGTGACAAAGAAGATTGCACTCTTATCATTTGTGATTAGATCACCTAGATATATAAATGATAGGAGGTCCTTATGATTTGTTCCTAGATTGAGAATGATATGAGACAGTCTCAATCCATGAAGGATAAATCATTAAATATCCATAGTCAGAGTATTATCGAGATTGGACATCGATAAATACGTAAAAGACTAGTATTACACTTGTGCGCGTTGTGAGGGCACGACGACATAGTTATCATATATTTGGGTATAGGATACTCATGCAAGTGTAATAGGAGGTTGTGTTTTACCGATGGTACGGGAAATAGCTTCGCTCTGGATAGACCCCGCGGAATCCCATTGGTAGTATGACTATGTGTCTATGGGAGTCTGCAATCAGGGTAGGTGTATTTGGTCTTAACCTGAGACTTGCACCGCTAATACTTGCGACAATCAATACACTTTGGTTGAGGTCGTCCAGGGCTTTAACCGGTTCTGTGTACGCCAATTCTGGGTATATCGAGAATCGTAGTGTGTTAGGTGTGATGTCGAGATGGAAGTGTCACTCCAGTCATATGGAGTTGATGATCGCGCAGGGATACAGAACTGGCTCTCTATATAAGGTTGCAACCGTCGGGATAATATGACTTGGTCATGATTATCTGATTTTAAAGAGAATAGTTGCTCGTAATCCGATATATGCTTCGTACGGGGTAGACACTGTACCAGCCCCAGGCCTCGCATGTGATCATCTGATACTGGATAGAAATATGCACTACTACGTATACTACGCCTGATATAGATCCTTTATTCCTGTAAGGATATTTCCGGAGAATTGGGTAGGCATGGCACTTTGCTAGAAGCCAACATTGTCTTGTAAATCGGTATAAACGTAGTACTAGGTACTTACGTGTTCGGATAGTCCGACGACCGAATTTACTGCAAACATATCCGGGGATCTCATGGGTCGCTTCCCAAAGATTCACCGATGACGTATAACTCGTACTCTAAATTAATCTGGGATTAATAAGATGAGAGAAAATTAATCTGGGATTAATTGAGGAGATATTTTATCTGGGATAAAATATCAATTAAAGAGAGAGAACGATTAATTTGGAATTAATCGGTAAATTAATATATTTGATATATTAAACGAAATTGGATTTCGACACGGAATTAAAATTAGATTTTAATTCGGGCGAGCGAGTTAATTTAGAATTAATTCGTTAGCGACGTGAATAGTGACTTCGCTAGGCGTAATCATTTAATTACGACGCAACGGAAAATTCGTTAATTTGGAATTAGCGAACCCGAGCCCGAGATTATTTGCGAGCACATTCGCATTTTGAATTTGAGTGCGGCACGTCAAATCAAGCATCAAATCGCTAGTCGCATCTAGCGTCACATCATTCGTCAATCAAGTGATGGATGTCTTTCACTTTGAGTGATTGACGCAAGTCACTATTCATGATTAATGGAAGTGATGTGTGTGGTTGGTGCCATTTATGGCTTTAATGATTTTCTTTTTGAAAGCCAAATTCAAGTGAAATGCATGTGAAATTTACATGTGTGTATAAGATACACAAATTTCTCAAACCAAACACAACTCTCTCTATCCATTCCTTTTCTCGCTTCACGCCCAAGGGGCTCCAAATATGCTCACTGGTTTTGAAAATGCCGAGAGCTATAGGGAAGCAAGAGTTGGATTTTTATGGCAAAAATCACAAGTGCTAGCACATTACGAGACATGCAAAGGTGATAGGGAAGCCCACCCATGAGCCGGGAACCATTCGATGAAGCTTGGGGCTCGACGAAAGACATCAACGAAGGCCAAAATAGTGAGCTGCGCACAGCCCACTACCGAACCAGTGAGGAGCAAATTTTGAAGTTTTTGTTGCCTCCGTGTCGCTCAACCGATCAATGTAAGTATTCCGTAACTTCCGTCGTTGTATTCACACATGTTCATGCTTGTTTAATTCGATCTTGGAGACCTAGAATCACTAACAATGGAATCAGAGCTAGTTGAAGCCTGAAAAATGTTAGGGTTTAAAATTTGGGTAAACTTGATTTTGAGCATGATTAATGAAATTGGATGAATTAGTATGCTTAAATGTGTTTGAATTAAAGATTGATTCGATCAATTTGTTGAAATTATGTTTGGAACATTTTTCCCCAAATTTCTTACCTTGGCCGAATTTGATGAATGATTTAATGTCTTGGGATTTTTGATTTTTGATCATTGGATGTATTGGAAATCATTCGGGAATATGATTTAATGTCGATTGTGGAATTAATTGGATTGAATTCGAATCAGACGTAAAATCCCCAAATTGCCGAGAATTTTACAAAGCATGAAATTGGGTAAAATGAATTTGAGCATGCAATTATGAAATTGGATGATTAAGTATGCTTGAATGTGTTTTAATTAATGATTAATTGGATCAATTTGATTAAAAAAATGTTTGGAACAATTTTCCCCAATTTTGATGTGTTGGCCGAATAAGAGTATGCCCTAAATCTTGGTAATTTTGTTTCGTTGATCATTGGATGACTTGAAATGATTGAGGATGTTGATTTAATGTTAATTTGGATTTAATTGGATTGAATTCGAAATTGACATAAAATTAGTCCATATTGCCGAGAGTAGTAAAGCATGTAATGGGTTTGATTTTTGTTAAATTGTGTTGGACATGATTTAATAATAATGAGCATGATTAATTGTACAATTTGGTGTTTTGGAAATATTGATTTGGGTAATTAATAATGCTATACACTTTAGGATTAATTAGATTATGAAATTGGACTTTTATGATTTAATTATTTGGGCCTTAAATTGGATTTGGGCTTGTTATGTTGTAATTGGGCTAATTGGGCTTGGTTGTAACAAGTTAGGTTTAGGCCAAATGGATTGGATCCAACTGGGCCCAAAACCGCCTCCATAAAGCTCAAATGCGACTTAATAGACCTTTAAAGTTTAATTGGGCCTAATGGGCCTAAATTGATTTCTGGGCTTATGGGGTAACTCCCGGATTGGACTTTGGTTATTGGGTTTGACCCGAGTTGACCAAAAGTCCACGCCTTAAGAAATTAATTAAAAGCCATTGGACTTTAATTAAATAATATTGGATATTAATCGGGCTTTGAGACCCGTTGCGATTAAATTTGGAATTTAAATCGTAAAAGGTTTATTAATAAAGTGTAGTATTTAATTTGGAATTAAATAGTGAATTAGTATTAAATACATATTAAATTGGATTTAATGTTGTAGTTTAATTTAATTCAAGAATTCGTACTTTGAGTACTTATTCGCAAAACGAGTTTGACTCGAACAAAATCAAATCGTTGTTTGAACATTGGATGATCACTAAATATCAGATTAATTAATTGGATTAGATTGATTGATAACATGTTTGTGTGAATACATGGTTGCGATGCATGAATAATGTATATTAGATGGATATTAGTTGGGTGGGGCAATTTTAGAAATTGTTGTAATAAATTTGATTTATTAATTGGACCTACGTGTCCAGCCTTATCACCCCCTTATTCTTTGTATTCTCTTCTCACCTATTCCCCTCAATGTAAATGAGGTTTCTTTAGAAGTGTAGTGTAACGGGTAGAAGTAATACATGTGCTAGCTGGAGAGAGAAAGAGAGAGATTTGATCTAGGATCAATGTGTAAAGTATCCATCCGTATATCATTATTATTTTTCATATACGCTTTATTATGTGTTTAGAATGCTTGTTTAAGGGTGTATGATGATGAGACCTTAACAAAGATAATAAATTGGTTGCCAATTTGCACTCGAAAAACCCTCAAATAATATTAAGCGTCTTTCCTTCCATTGAGTGATTCTCACCCAAGATCTGAGACTGGCATTGGTTTGTTGGCCAAAGTCAAGGCCTTTGTCCGTCGAGGATGTGTTTGAATCATGAAGGCTTTGTTACATGTCAGTGTCTTGTCCAAGTTGTGGTTTGTTGGCCAAAGTCAAGACCACTTCTTGTCCATCGACATTGATTACGAAGCTTTCCATGGTCAATGGGTCGCGCTTAACTGGGATCACTAAGTTTGTTGTGCCAAAGCCAAGGCTTAGTTGATTCAGAGGAAAAAGGTTAGGTAATACATTGGATGTATTGGCATATATAAGATATATGTTTAGGACTTGGATGTCCGCCTACTGGATCTAGGAATTGGATTTGATCCAATTGATCTTAGAGATCTACCTAGTTAATTATCATACAATTTATTGGCCAAAGTTAAGATTGTGTGATATTTAATGGGATCCTAGCCCGCTAGGAAACACGGTTTTCCGAGTACTCGACAGAGGGTTAGAGGCTCGCCAAAAAATAGTGGGAGGCAAGAATTGAATTTGCAATACTCGTTTAATTACTTGCCATACGCGCTCAAAACAGACATCATTCGTCAAATAAAGTAAATGTTAGTTGGACTAATATTTAAATTGTTGTTTTAATAAAACAGTTGGACTGTATTATAGTTGATTATATAATTGTATTATAGTAATCAATATATTTGAATTAATTAATTTCATCTTATAGTTGATTTTATAGTTGGACTATAGTAATCAATATAATTGAGGTTAATTAATTTAAATTATAGTTGATTGTATAGTTGGACTATAATAATCATTATAATACATAGTACAAAAATCGTTGATTAAATAGTTGGACTATTAGAATCAAGATAAAATTGAAAGATTGACATTTAAAACATAATCCTAGGGAAAATGTATTTAAATGGTTTAATTTTCAAATGGGAATAAATTTTCAGGATGGTCCTGGAAACTAATAAGTTAATTTATTTGATAAAATAACATATTAGGCCTAAGCCCGAAATTATGCAAAAGGTAGAGCATAAATCCAATGAAGATCTATGTGATGATAACTTAAGTGCTTAATCCATTATACTTACCGCAGTAGACTCCTTAATTTCTGAATCAGAACTAAAGATTGGATCCTTAAAGTATGATACTGAAATTGAAGGATCTTCATAAATCTATACTTAGATTTTAGAAGTACTAAATTGCAATTAATGACTCTTGGGGAGTTAATGACTATTCTCAAGGAGACAAAGTCAAAGATTGCAATAAGCAAGTAGCGCAAGGCGCACCTTACTTCGATACTAAAATTAGATTTTAAATACTTAGTGTGATACATAAATATATTAATGTGCAGAATCTGTTATGAACAGGATACTGACTTCAATAGAGATTTATTTGCGAATTGGAAACGGGACGAAAGTCGCTGCTTTAACCGTAGATACCTAAGTTTAGGAACTACCCTCGGGTGTGTACTTAAATTTAGAAACTGTTATAATGTAACTAGTTTGACTAGATACATTATCTCTATATCAGTGTTTAATCCGTTGCGGATGAACCTTTATATTCTAGAACACTAAAGTGTTTTATTATATAAAGATGATATTGAGATAAACACATTAGATGTGAATAACAGAATTTATATTTTGAATATAAATAAATCTCAAATATATATAACATGACAAATAAATAGCTCAAACTGATTTGATCAGAAGAAACTAATTTATGGCATTGTTGTCTGGGACACAATTAAACAAGAATCGTATATCCGCACTTTTGAAGAGCGGGTACCTGGACTGATTTGATTCCAATCAAATAAAGTTTACGAATCTAGTTTATTGGGCAAATTACCTAAAACACTATTTACTTGGTAAAAGTGTAAATGCCACCGACCTGTTAGCCCTAGTTCATAGTGAAGCAAGTGGGCCCATGTCTAGCTAGGCTAGATGTGGATATGAATATTTCCTGACCTTACGGATGTGGCATCGCGTTATGGTTATGTGTTTCTTTTGAAGAATACAAATCGGAAACTTTTAAAGTTTCGACACGAAATAGACGAACTGATCGGCTAAAGTATTAAACCGTCACGGTAAGACCGTAATGGAAAATATTTAAGCAATAAGTTTCTTAAATACTTGAAAGAGTAAAGTATTCTTTCAAATGAGGACTCCTCCCAGAACACGTCAAAGTGACGGTATATCCGAACTGAGTAACCGAATTTTGTTGGACATGATAAGGTTAATCATGAGTCGCTCTGAGCTACCATTTCCTTCAACGGATAAGCTTTAAACAGTGCAAGAACTTATTTTGAATAAGGTTCCATTAAAATCTGTTTGACATATATCATATTAGATATGAATGGGAAAGAAATCGGGTTTCACATTCCTGATATTTGGGAATGCTAGGCATATGTTTGGATGATACCAAACTAAAACCCAAATTGGATAAGTGCCAATTGTAGGTTATCCTAGGGATACATAAGTATAATACTTATACAACTCACATGAGAACAATTTAATTGTTGCTCACCATGCGGTTTTCCTAAGAGGAATACCGATATGCAGTGGTAAGTGGGAGGATAGTAAAACTCGATGAAAATCGGAGTAATACTATTCAAGGCACCGTGTCCTAATGGAACACAAATGGTTCATCAAGGATGAAACTATACCATAATCTTCGAATACACAAGAACCGCCTATGTCGGAGAGAGTCAGAAAACAACCTAAGGTATTGGTTTCTGATCTCACCTCATAAAGATGTCAATCTTATTGAGGTATACCAAATGACTACGAATGAGGAAGTGATACAAGGTATCGACTCCCTATTATGACAAAGTGTCATGAGTCCGAAATGGATTCCATGTATACCAACTATGTTTGGACACTAGTTGATGTACCGCAAGGTATTGTGCCTATTGGTACTATATAAGTCTTCAAGGAAGACATACATGGAAGGCAACATACCAACGTACTAAGCTAGGCTTGTAGCGAAAAGGTAGAGTTATCAACACTGTGTTGATTACGACGAAACCTTTTACCTGTTGCCACGGTAAATCCATTTGATAATGCTTGCTGTTGCTGCATGTTTCATTTATGAAATATGGCAGCAGAACGGCAAAACCACTTTCCTTAACGGAAACCTTTTGGAGGATGTTTACAACATCTTGTCGGTTTTGTCGTACCAAAAACTAGCAAACAAGGTTTGCGGGTTATTCGATCCATGTTTGGATTGAAGCAAGCATAGATTCTTGGAATTATCATTTTGATGTAATCATAATAGCTTATGATTTAATTCAAAACGAAATGATTCTTGTGTATATAAGGAAGTTAGTGGGAGCGCGCTGACAGTGAATGTCCTGAATAAAAATGATAATATGTCATTTCTTGGAAATGACATTCCCATAAAATAATCGGTGAAAGCTTGGGTTTCCTGAAAACGACCAAAAGTCGCAAACGGTACTATACAGTTTGAATAATGGTACAGTGAGCTGGAAATCTTCCAAGCAAGATACTGTTACCGAATACACAACAAATGCGGGTTATTGCTGCAGTTGAGGCATCAATAGAAGCCATTTGGGTCGATAACAAATCTAATTAGATTAGATATAGTTCTGTTAGCCGCTGAGCTAGGCTACAGCACATGCTAAAGAATTAATGGTCTCATCAACGATCCAGATATATACTTCGATATTCATCTGATTCGTTTGGATCATACATCATGGTGATGTGATGATCGTATAAATCGCATCAGACGATAATCATGAAATCCGCTGACGAAAACCTTTTCTCAGCAATTTGAGCCAACCGTACATAGTTCGGGTGTTAGACACTCGAGTGACTGGCTATAGGCCAAGTGGGAGATTGTTGGACAATTATGACTCATAGCGTCACTATTTGTACAGATCACGGTGTTGTTGTACAAATTAACTATGTGACAAAGGAGATTGCACTCTTATCATTTGTGATTAGATCACCTAGATATATAAATGATAGGAGGTCCTTATGATTTGTTCCTGGATTGAGAATGATATGAGACAATATCAATCCACGAAGGCAAATCATTAAATATCCATAGTCAGAGTATTATCGAGATTGGACATCGATAAATACGTAAAAGACTAGTATTACACTTGTGCGCGTTGTGAGGGCACGACGACATAGTTCTCATATATTTGGGTATATGATACTCATGCAAGTGTAATATGAGGTTGTGTTTTACCGATGGTACGGGAAACAGCTTCGCTCTGGATAGACCCCACGGAATCCCATTGGTAGTATGACTATGTGTCTATGGGTGTCTGCAATCAGGGTATGTGTATTTGGTCTTAACTTGAGACTTGCACCGCTAATACTTGCGACAATCAATATACTTTGGTTGAGGTCGTCCAAGGCTTTAACCGGTTCTGTGTACGCCAATTCTGGGTATATCGAGAATCGTAGTGTGTTGGGTGTGATGTCGAGATGGAAGTGTCACTCCAGTCATATGGAGTTGATGATCACACAGGGATACAAAACTGGCTCTCTATATAAGTTTACAACCGTCGGGATAATATGACTTGGTCATGATTATCTGATTATAAAAAGACTTGTTGCTCGTAATCCGATATATGCTTCGTACGGCGCAGACATTGTACCAGCCCCAGGACTCGCATGTGATCATCTGATACTCGACAGAAATACGCAATACTACGTATACTACGCCTGATATAGATCATTTATTCCTGTAAGGATATTTCCGAAGAATTGGGTAGGCATGGCGCTTTGCTAGAAGCCAACCTTGTCTTGTAAATCGGTATAAACGTAGTTCTAGGTACTTACGTGTTCGGATAGTCCGACGACCGAATTTACTGCCAACATATCCGGGGATCTCATGGGTCGCTTCCCAAAGATTCACCGATGACGTATAACTCGCACTCTAAATTAATCTGGGATTAATAAGATGAGAGAGAAAATTAATCTGGGATTAATTGAGGAGATATTTTATCTGGGATAAAATATCAATTAAAGAGAGAGAACGATTAATTTGGAATTAATCGGTAAATTAATATATTTGATATATTAAACGAAATTGGATTTCGACGCGGAATTAAAATTAGATTTTAATTCGGGCGAGCGAGTTAATTTAGAATTAATTCGTTAGCGACGTGAATAGTGACTTCGCTAGGCGTAATCATTTAATTACGACGCAACGGAAAATTCGTTAATTTGGAATTAGTGAACCCGAGCCCGAGATTATTTACGAGCATATTCGCATTTCGAATTCGAGTGCGGCACGTCAAATCAAGCGTCAAATCGCTAGTCGCATCTAGCGTCACATCATTCGTCAATCAAGTGATGGATGTCTTTCACTTTGAGTGATTGACGCAAATCACTATTCATGATTGATGGAAGTGATGTGTGTGGTTGGTGCCATTTATAGCTTTAATGATTTGCTTTTTGAAAAATTCGGTCGTCGCCAAATGATTTTGCTTTTAATGATTTTGCTTCAAGTGAAATGCATGTGAAATTTACATGTGTGTATAAGATACACAAATTTCTCAAACCAAACACAACTCTCTCTCTCCATTCATTTTCTCTCTTCACGCCCAAGGGGCTCCAAATATGCTCACTGGTTTTGAAAATGCCGAGAGCTATAGGGAAGCAAGAGTTGGATTTTTGTGGCAAAAATCGCAAGTGCTAGCACACTACGAGACATGCGAAGGTGATAGGGAAGCCCACCCATGAGCCGGGAACCATTCAACGAAGCTTGGAGCTCGACAAAAGACATCAACGAAGGCCAAAACAGTGAGCTGCGCACAGCCCACTGCCGAACCAGTGAGGGGCAGATTTTGAAGTTTTTGTTACCTTCGCGTCGCTCAACCGATCGATGTAAGTATTCCGCAACTTCCGTCGTTGTATTCACACATGTTCATGCTTGTTTAATTCGATCTTGGAGACCTAGAATCACTAACACCAAGAACGTAATGCTTGCTTCAATCCATGAATGGATCGAATTAACTTGCAAACCTTGTTTGCTCGTTTCAGTATGAAAAAACCATCAGGATGTTGTAAACATCCTCCAAAAGGTTTTCGTTTAAGGAAAGCGGTTTTGACGTTCAGCTGCCACATTTCATAAATGAAACATGTAGCATTAGCAAGCATTATCCGAATGGATTTAATCATGGCAACGTATAAAAGGTTTCGTCGTAATCGACACAATGTTGATAAGATTGACATCTTTACGAGGTGAGATCAGAAACCCATACCTCCCAGGTTGTTTTCTGACTTTCTCCGACTTACGTAGTTCTTGTGTATTCGAAGATTATGGTACAGTTTCATCCCTGATGAACTGTTTGTGTTCCATTAAGGTTCGGTGCCTGCAACAGTATCACTCCGATTTTCATCGAGTTTTACTTTCCTCCCACTTACCACTGCATATAGGTATTCCTCTTAAGAAAACCGCATGGCGAGCAACAATTACATTGTTCTATAGTGAGATGTATAAGTACTATACTTTGGTTTCCCTAGGATAACCTACAATTTAGGCACTTATCCGATTTGGGTTCTAGTTTGGTATCATCCAAACATTTGCCTAGCATTCCCAAATCTCCAGGAATGAGGAAACCCAGTTTCTTTCCCGTTCATATCTAATATGAAGTCTGTCTTACAGATTTTATGGAAACTTATTCAAAATAAGTTTTGCATTGATTAATGCGTATCCCTTGAAGGAAAATGGTATCTCAGAGCGACTCATAATTAACCTTACTATGTCACACAAGGTTCGGTTTCTCAGTTCGGACACACTATCAATTTGAGGTGTTCCAAGAGGAGTCCTTATTGAAAGAATACTATACTCTTTCAAGTAATTGAGAAACTTATTGCTTAAGTATTTTCCTTCATGGTCTAACCGTGACAGTTTAATAATTTAGCTGATAGGTCTGTCTACTTCGTGTCGAAACTCTTTGAATTTATCAAAAGTTTCCGATTCGTGTTTCAAAAGAAACACATAACCAAAACGCGATGCCACATCCGTAAAGGTTATGAAGTGTTCATATCCACCTCTAGCCTAGCTAGATATGGGCCCAATTACGTCACTATGAATGAGGGCTAACAGATCGGTGGCACTTGTACTTTTACAAAGTAAAAGGCGTTTTAGGCACTTTGCCTAATAAACTAGATTCGTAGACATCATTTGGATAGAATCAAATCCATCCTAGTTTCCACTCTTCAAAAGTGTGGATATACGAGTCTTGTTTAATGTGTCCCAGACAACAATGCCACAAATAAGTCTCATCTGATAAAATCAGTTTGAGCTATTTGTTTGTCATGTTATATGTTTGAGATTCATTTATATTCTAAATATAAATACTGTTATTCACATCTAATGTGTTTATCTAAATATCATCTTTATAAAATAAAAAACTTTAGTGTTCTAGAATATAAAGGTATACCCGCAACGAGTTATACTCTGATATAGAGATAATGTTTCTAGTCAAACTAGGTACATTACAACAGTTTCCTAATTTAAGTACATACCAAAAAAGTAGTTCCTAAACTTAGGTTTCTACGACTAAAACAACAACTATCGTCCCATTTCCGATTCGCAGGTAAATCTCGACTGAAGTCAGTATTCTGCTTATCAGCAGATTCTGCACAACAGTACATATTTATGTACCACATCTAGTATCAAAATCAAATTTTGAAACTAATAGCGAACATGTTTTTGACAAACATACTTGAAGTCGGAGCCTTGCCCGTCTTCATTTCCTTTATGTCTACCTTGTCCATACGGCAGTCATGCTTATAGTGACCTCGTTTGCCACAGTTTAGGCAAATATCTTGGGATATGTCATTTCTCTTCATAGAAGACTTGTGATGATTTTGCCTTTGCCCCTTTTAGAAGCTCTGGCTGTGCCTCCTATAGCATAGCCGTCAACTCTCCAAGAGTTTTTCTCTTGGTTCATAATGAACCTGTCCCAGCTTTCGGGTAGAGACTATAAGATCAAATCTTTGGTAGTCTCGGCCACGTAGGTATTGCCCAGATAACCTAGCTGATCGGTGTCAGCAATCATCTTCGACACCTAGTGCTCGATAGATGTACCCTCTAACATATGTGAGCTAAAGAGCTTCTTATGCAATTTCTACTTCTAAGAACTATTGAAGATCTTTAATTTTATCATCATGGTACAATGATCTAATCCTTAATTCTGACGACGAAATTAAAGTGTCATTGCATCAAGCATAAAGGATTTAGCACTAAAGTTATCATCACATGAATCTTCCAAAGATCATGTTCTACTATTTGCTCAACTCCGGGCTTAGGCCTAAGAGGTTGCTCTATCAAATAGAATAACTTCTTAGTTTCCAGGACTATCCTGAGGTTCTATTCCCAATCTGAAAATTAAAGCTGTTTAAAAACATTTTACCCAGGTTTATGTTTTAAACACCAATCTTTCAGTTATCTTGATTGCTATAGTCCAACTATCCAATCAACGATTTAAGGTACTATTTAATATAATGATTACTATAGTCTAACTATATAATCAACTATAATTTAATTATTTAAATTCAAATATATTGATTACTATAATCTAATTATATAATCAACTATAATTTGATATAGTTTGAATACAGTCCAACTGTTTAATTTAAAACAACGATTAATATTATTCCAACTAATATATTTTTAAGTATTGACGAAAAATTGAAATGAGCGCGTATTGGCAAGTATTTAAACGAATTTTCAAATTTAATACTTGCCTCCCACTATTTTTTCGGCGAGCCTCTAACCCTCTGTTGAGTACTCGGGAAACCTTGTTTCCTAGTGGGCTAGGATCCCGTTAAATAACACACAATCTTGAATTTGGCCAATAAATTGTATGATATTTAACTAGGTAAATCTCTAAGATCAATTGGATCTCATCCAACTCATAGATCCAGTAGGTGGACATCCAAGTCCGAAACATATATCTAATAATGCCAATATATCAAATATATTCCATAACATTTTTCCTCTGAATCAATTAAGCCTTGGCTTTGGCACAACAAACTTAAAGATTCTAGTTAAGCGGAACCCATTGACTTTGGAAAGCTTCGTAATCGATGTCGATGGACAAGAAGTGATCTTGACTTTGGCCAAAAAATCATAACTTGGACAAGACATGCAATATGGAACAAAGCCTTCATGATTCAAACACATCCGCGATGGACAAAGGTCTTGACTTTGGCCAACAAACCAGTGCCAATCTTGGATCTTGAGAATGAATCATTCAATGGAAGGAAAAACGCTTAATATATGTTGAGGGTTTTTCACGTAATTGGCAACCAATTAATTATCTTTGTTAAGGTCTCATCATACACCCTTAAACATGCATTCTAAAAGCATAATAAGGCGCAACAAATAAATTAATAATGATATGCGGATGGATATTTAAAATAATTTTTTCCTAGAACAAATCTCTCATTTTCCTCCTCCCGCTAGCACAAATCTTACTTCTACCCGATTACATAACACTTCTAAACAAACCACATTTACATTGAGGGGAATAGATGAGAAGAGAAATACAAAGAGTCAAGAGGTAATAGGCTGGACACGCAGGTCCAATTTAATAAATTTTAAATTTATTACAACAATTTCCAAAATTGTCCTCACACATCTAATATCCATCCGATATACATTATTCATACATCACATCCATGTATTCACACAAAGCATTTTATCAATCAATCTAATCCAATTAATTAATCTGAAATTAATGACCATCCAATGTTCAAACAACGATTTGATTTGCGCGAGTCAAACTCGTTTTAAGAATAAGTACTCAAAGTACGAATTCTTGAATTATATTAAACTACAACATTAAATCCAATTTAATTTGTATTCAATACTAATTCTTTATTTAATTCCAAATTAAATAATTACACTTTATTAATGAGCCATTACGACTTAGATTCTAAATCTAATCATTACGGGTCTCAAAGCCCAATTAACATCCAATGTCAATTTAATTAAAGTCTAATGGGCTTTCAATTAATTTATAAGGCATGGACTTTGGTCAATATGGGTCAAACCCAAATACCAAAGCCCAATTCAAGGAATCACCCTTATTTGCCAAAAATCAATTTAGGCCCATTAGGCCCAATTAAAATTTTAAAGGTCCATTATATTATATTTGGCATTTATGGATATGGGTTAGGGCCCAATTGGATCCAACCAATTAACCTAAATCATACTTGGCCCAACCAAGCCCATTAAGCCCAAATACAACTTTATTAGCCCAATTCCAAATTTAGCCCAACTAATTAAATTACGAAATTCCAAATTTCACAATTAATTAACTAAAGTGTATAAGCCATAATTAATTACTCAAATTAACATTTTCAAAATACTAATTTACATAATTAATCATGCTTTCTAATTATCAATTCATGTCCAACATAATTGAAGCAAAATCATTCCCATTTCATGCTATAAGCTCACAACAATTTAGGGTTTTTGTTCAATTCCGATTTCAATCCAATTGAATCTCAAATCAACATTTCCCAAGTCTTTTAAACTCATCCAATGATTCAAAAAACAAAAAATTACCATGACATTAGGGCACTCAACTTTCGGCCAAGCCAATAATTTGGGGAAAATTTGATCCAATTCAATTTTCATCAAATTGATCACAAATAACTCTAAGTTATCATCATTCAAGCATACTCAAACAATCAATTTCATCCAAACATGCTCAAATCATTACCCAATTTTACCCTAATTCATTTTCATGCTTAAATAAGGCTCTTGATACCATTGTTGGGTTTCTACTATAGTCCCAAGATCAAATTAAACAATGAAAACATATGAATACATCAAAGTTAAATTGCGGAATACTCACTTTGATCGGCTTTTGCGATGCGATGAACATAAAAAATTTCTTCAAGCTTTTCCTCCTTTAGTATTCGGCCAAGCTCCCTTTTTGTGCTCTCCAAGCTCCAAGCTTTGTTTTGAAATTCCATGCTCATGAATGGGTTTCCCTATCACCTTTGTTAGACTCCATTGATGTGCTAGCACCCTTGAAAAATTGCCACAATTTTTCTCCTTTGCTTCTTCTTGTTCTCGGGAAAGCAAAGAATCTTGAGAGGAAAATGGCTTCAAAAGCCGAATGGGAGATATGAGAGAAAATTGATTTTTGTGTGTTGTGTATTTGGTTATTTTTAATTTCAAAAATCAAATACCAAAATCAATTACCATTTCCCAAAAAGGTACAAGGCATTAAAGCATTCCAACCATCACCATCAATCACAAGTGACAACCATCACATCACTCAAAATGATGTGACTTCCATCACAAGAATGACTAATGATGTGATGCGTGATGTGACTTATGGGCCCCACTCGATTCGAAATGCGAGTGGGCCCGCAAACACTATCGGGCTCGGGTTCGCTAATTCCGAATTAACGAATTTTTCGTAGCGTCGTAATTAAATCAAATTTAATTAAATAATTATGCCTAGCAAAATTACTATTCACGTCGCTAGCGAATTAATTCTAAATTAACTCGTTCGCCCGAATTAAAATCTAATTTTAATTCCGCGTCGAAATCTAATTTAGTTTATATATCGAATATATTATTTTATCGATTAATTCCAAATTAATTGTTCTCTCTCTTTAAATAATATTTATCCCAGATAAAATATCTTCGTAATTAATCTCATATTGATTTTCTCTCTCTAATAATTAATCCTATTTTAATTATATCCGAGTCATACGTCATCGGTGAATCTTCGGGAAGCGACCCATGAGATCCCCGGATATGTTAGCAGTAAATCTGGTCGTCGGACTATCCGAACACGTACGTACCTAGTACAACGTTTTTACTGATTTACAAGACATGGTTTCTTGGGAGTTTCTACGGTCCCGAGGATCGAATAACAAGCAAGAAATAAGTGCGAATACAACGAGGGAGTTGCGGAATACTCACATCGATCGGTTGAGCGATGCGGCAACGACCAAAAATTTTATTTCTGCCCTCCAAGCTCACGGCAGTGGCAGTTTTCTGTCCTCCATGATTCGGCCATCTTCAAGAATTCAAGCTCCAAGCTTTGTCATGGTGATTCCATGCTCATGGGTGGACTTCCCTATCACCTTCGCATGTCTCTCGGAGTGCTAGCTCTTGATGTTTTTGCCACAAAAACATCACACTTGCTTCCCATCTTCTCGGTTTTGCCGAGTAGAAAACCAGTGAAGAAATGCCAAATGGGGTGAATGAGGAGAGGAAAAAATAGAAGAGAGAGAGAGAGATTTGTGTATTTGATATTTGTTTTCCAAAAAAAAATAAAACATATACCAAAATCTTTTTCAAAAAGTCGAGCAATAAATGCTTTCTATCAACTCACATCAACTCACATCAATCAATCAAATCAAGTGACAAGTTGTCACATCACTCAAAGTGACTAATGATTTGACGCTTGATGCGACTAATGATTTGACGCTTGATTTGACTTGCATGCCGCACTCGAATTCAAAATGAGAATGCGCTCGCAAACAATCTCGGGCTCGGGTTCGCTAATTCCAAATTAATAAATTTTACGTTGCGACGTAATTAAATGATTATGCCTAGCGAAATCACTGTTCACGTCGCTAACGAATTAATTCAAAATTAATTCGTTCGCCCGAATTAAAATCTAATTTTAATTCCGCGTCGAAATCCAATTTCGTTTAATATATCGAATATATTAATTAATCGATTAATTCAAAATTAATCGTTATCTCTCTTTAAATGATATTTTATCCCAGATAAAATATCTCCGCAATGAATCCCAGATTAATTTTGTCTCTCATCTAATTAATCCTAGATTAATTAAAGTGCGAGTCATACGTCATCGATGAATCTTCGGGAAGCGACCCATGAGATCCCCGGATATGTTGGCAGTAAATTCGGTCGTCGGACTATCCGAACAAGTAAGTACCTAGTACTATGTTTATACCGATTTACAAGACAAGGTTGGCTTCTAGCAAAGCGCCATGCCTACCCAATTCTCCAGAAACATCCTTACAGGAATAAGCGATCTATATCAGGCGTAGTATACGTAGTATTGCGTATTTCGATCCAGTATCGGATGATCACATGCAAGGCCTAGGGCTGGTACAATGTCTACCCCGTACGAAGCATATATCGGATTACGAGCAACCAGTCTCTTTATTATCGGATAATCATGACCAAGTCATATTATCCCGATGGTTGCAACCCTTTAGAGAACCAGTTCTGTATCCCTACGCGATCATCATCTCCATATTACTGGAGTGATACTTCCGTCTTGACATGACACCCAACACACTACGATTCTCAATATACCCAGCAGAGGTGTACATAGAACCTGTTAAAGCCTTGGACGACCAAAACCAAAGTATATTGATTGTTGCAAGTATTAGCGGTGCAAGTCTTAGGTTAAGACCAAATACACCTACCCTGATTTCGGACTTCCATAGACACATAGTCATACTACCAATGGAATTTCGAGGGGTCTATCCAGAGCGAAACTGTTTCCCGTACCATCGGTAAAACACAACCTCCTATTACACTTGCATGAGTATCCTATACCCAATATATGAGAACTATGTCGTTATGCCCTCACAACACGCACAAGTGTAATACTAGTCTTTTACACATTATCGATGTCCAATCTCTATAATACTCTGACTAGGGATATTTAATGATTTATCCTTCATGGACTGATACTGTCTCATATCATTCTCAATCCAGGAACAAATCATAAGGACCTCCTATCATTATACATCTTGGTGATCTAATCACAAATGATAAGAGAGCAATCTCTTTTGTCACATAGTTAATTTGTACAACAACACCATGATATGTACAAATAGTGACGCTATGGTCATAATTGTCCAACAATCTCCCACTTGCCTATAGCCAGTCACTCGAATGTCTTACACCCGAACTATGTACGGTTGGCTCAAACTGCTGAGAAAAGGCTTTCTTCAGCGGATTTGCATGATTATCGTCTGATGCGATTTATACAATCATCACATCGCCACGATGTATGATCCGAACTAATCAGATGAATATCGAAGTATATATCTGGATCGTTGATGAGACTATTAATTCTTTAGCCTGTACTGAAGCCTAACTCAGCTGCTAACAGAACTATATCTAATCTAATTTGATTTGCTATCGACCCATAAGACTTCTATTGCTCCCTCAGCTGCAGCAATTACCCGCAATTGTTGTTTATATGGTAACAATATCTTGCTTGGAAGATTTCCAGCTCACTGTACCGTTATTCAAACTGTATAATATCGTTGTTACGACTTATAGTCGTTTTATCGGTTAGGAAACTTACTATAGTGATCCCAGTCACTTCAAGTTCTCCATCTCCATAGTATAAGATAGCATCCTTAGTTCTCTAAGATACTAAGTATGTTCTTAACTTTTATCCAGTGACTATCACTAGGATTGACCCGATTGTGAATTCATATGCTCAAAGCATATGAGACACCAGGTCGCGTACATTTTTTCAATGTACGATTTCTCGGAGAGTTTTTCAACAACTTTTAGATCTATCCCAGTAGATCTTTATTCCTAGAATAAAAGTTGTTTCTCACAAGAATTCTATAGAGAATTTTCTCGAAAGCCAAGCTTTCACCGATAGTTTTATGGGAATATCATTTCCAAGAAATGAAATATTATCATTATTTATAGGACATTTATTGTCAGTGCGCTCCCACTAACCTCCTTATATACACATAAGATCATTTCGTTTTGAATTAAATCATATACCATTATGATTACATCAAAACGATAATTCCAAGAACCTAATGCTTGCTTAATCCAAACATGGATCGAATAACCTGCAAACCTTGTTTGCCAGTTTTGGTACGACAAAACCGACAGGATGTTGTAAACATCCTCCGAAAGGTTTCCTTTTCAGGAAAGAGATTTTCCCGTTCAGCTGACATATTTCATAAATGAAATATGCAGCATTAGCAAGCATTATCCAAATAGATTTACCGTGGCAACAAGTAAAAGGTTGAATCATAATCAACACAATGTTGATAACGATACATTTCCGCTACAAGCCTAGCTTAGTACGTTGGTATGTTTCCATCCATGTATGTCTTCCTTGAAGACTTATATAGTACCAATAGGCACAATGCCTTGCGGTACATCAACTAGTATCCAAACTTAGTTGATATACATGGAATCCATTTCGGACTCATGGCACTTTGCCATAATAGGGAGTCGATACCTTGTATCACTTCCTCATACGTAGTCAGTTGGTATTCCTCAATAAGATAGACATTGTTTCGAGGTGAGATCAGAAAACCATACCCCAGGTTATTTTCTGACTCTCTCCGATATACGCGGTTCTTGTGTATTCGAAGATTTCTGGTATAGTTTCATCCTTGATGAACTATTTATGTTCCATTAAGATTCGGTGTCTGGAACAGTATTACTCCGATTTCATCGAGTTTTACTATCCTCCAACTTAACTGCATATAGGTATTCCTCTTAGGAAGACCACATGGTGAGCAACAATTAAATTGTTCTCTCGTGAGTTGTATAAGTACTTTACTTTGGTATCCCTTGGATATCCCACAATTTGGCACTTATCCAATTTGGGTTCTAGTTTGGTATCATCCAAACATATGCCTAGCATACTGAAATCATCAGGAATGAGAAAACCCAGTTTCTTCCCGTTCATATCTAATATGAAATATGTCAAACAGATTTTATGGAACCTTATTCAAAATAACTTCTGCACTGTTTATGCGTATCCGTGAAGGAAATGGTAGCTCAGAGCGACTCAGGATAACCTTATCATGTCTAACAAAAATTCGGTTACTCTGTTCGGAACACCGTCAAAATGACGTGTTCCGGGAGGAGTCCTCATTGAAAGAATACTATACTCTTTCAAGTATATTAGAAACTTATTGCTTAAGTATTTTCCATTACGGTCTAACTGTGACGGTATAATACTTTAGCCGGTCTGTTTGTCTGCTTCGTGTCGAAACTTTTAAAGTTTTCGATTTGTGTTCTTAAAGAACACATAACCACAACGCGATGCCACATCCGTAAAAGTTACGAAATATTCATATCCATCTCTAGCCTAGCTAGACATAGGCCCACTTGCTTCACTATGAATTAGGGCTAACAGATCGGTGTGGCACTTAAACTTTTACCAAGTAAAGGTGTTTTAGGCACATTGCCCAATAAACTAGATTCGTAGACTTTATTTGAATGGAATCAAATATGTCCGAGTACCCACTCTTCAAAAGTGC